>JAMQGT020015098.1:0-16397 GCA_024447675.2 Pterophyllum scalare
GATTTCTGAGCACAGCAGGACATGTGGGTACAGCAGCATTTACAAACATATGGCTAGCACTACTCCATCGAGGTAGTGTGAGTAGTAGCCTCATAGCGTCATTGTATGCTACATAAAGTTTCTGCGTGCTGCCTCTTTTGTATTGTCGCCACAAATGGGCGGTGTACATTGAAGTACAAAAGGCTTTAAAAAGAGCTATTTTTACAGAGGGTGAGCACATACCAAATTTTTCTGAGCAGCATATTAGATTGTACATACATCATACGACACTGCCTATAAATGTCACAATCATCAGACAGGTCATCATTTATGTAATGCCCCGAGTATTTAGCCTCATTACATATGTTTAGAACAGCACCAGACAAGGAAAAGTCAGAGGTTATCAGATGCATATCTGCCGTCACTTCTAACAATCATAATGTTGCTCTTCTTGGCATTATACTTTATGTCAAAGTCATAACCGTATTGAGAGCATACCCTTAATAATTGTTAAAGGACAGCACTGTATGGACATAGGACCACCAAGTCATCTGCATGCATCAGGTGATTGATTATGCGGTCACCAACCATGCAGCCTGTTTTACATCAATTTAAAAGCTTTGACAGTTCATCCATATAGATATTAAAGAGGTAAGGGGACAGTATACTTCCCTGCCTCACTCCGTTGCCAACATTAAATGCATCAGACACAGTATTACCCCATTTCACATTCATTAGCTGATGCCCATACCAGTAGAACAAGGATAATAATTTGATATTTTGGTACTCCTCTGTTATGTAGCTTGTGAAACAGCTTTTAATGATTCACATGGTCAAATGCTTTAGATGCATCAATAAAACACAAAAATATTATGGTGTTGTGCCTGTTATACAAGTCTACAGATCTCCTTTAATGCAAAGATGCACATGTCTGTGCCGTGTTTAGGTTTAAAACCAAACTGGTTGTCAGAGGTCAGGACAAACTCCTCCAACCTATTTAATAAAATCCTTTCTAAGACCTTTGACAGACTACTAGCTAAGGCTATGGATCAGTAATTCTCCAGAGAGCTAATCTTACCGGCTTTGTCCTTAATAATGGGTACTACTATGACAGATAGCATTGAATTAGGTAACAAACCATGGACTAAAATGCCTGTGAAACACACAGAACGTAATGGACAGAGTTTTCTACTTGCATTTTTCAGATGCTCAGTACAAATGTTATCCATACCACATGCCTTGTTGTCCTTCAATGTCATGATTGCATTATGTATTTCTTGCTCATTACTATGTATGTCACCCACCACAAAAGCACTACTTTTGACACAATTAAACAGCTCAGTGTAGTGCTCCTGCCATAACTTGGTAACTTCTTTTACATCACTAATGCCATCAATAGTAGTTGGAAGTGATGTTTTGCAATTATTTATTTTCTTAAGTCCTTGACATTGTTATTTTTTTAACGTTTTTGCAAGAGAGTCAGATCTCATAGTGTTTTTGTTTCTCTTCATAAATCTTAAAGCATATTTAAAATTTGCATTTGCCTGTTTTTTATACTCAAACAAAGGGCCATGTCTATGTTTACCCGAATCAACCTATGCTTTAAAAGGCCTTCTGGCCTCTCCATGAAGCTCTCCTACATAGTCATTCCAGCCTGGCTTGATTCCATGTGAGCTGGTTTTATCCAGAGGCTTGCTTGAGGTAAGAAGGGACATCACAACATTCTCATACATGGTACATAACTCAGCACTATGTTGAGGGTTCTTACAGTTCATATCATGGCATGAGTTGGCTTCTTTTGGTAAGCATGTATTACTAAGCATGATGTTCGTATAATTGCAGTAAACAATAGATCTTTTTCAGACAAGTGATCCCATGCTATTTTCCCCATACTCGTATTATAATCTACAGGCAAAAGGGTAGGTATGCAGTTCATGTTTACAGACAAGGAAAGAGGTATATGATCAGAGGTGGCAAATTCATAATTAACCCTAATGCCCTGTATGGAATCATGAGCATTTGCCATACAGATACAATGGGCTAACCATGAAGCTGTGTGCCATGCATCACTAATATAGGTGTAACTGCTGTCAGGCAGAAGCATCTTACTAGAGAGAATTAAACTATTGTTGCAACAGAATTGCATTAAATGATTGGCAAATATAGAATGATTATCTGATACACTGGCATTTAAATCTCCCACAATAAAAAAGCAGGTAGATTATCTTGTATAAAAGACCAAATAAAAGACAATCTGTTAAGAAATTCATCTTCATTTTGAGAGCACTCTAAAAAGAGGAGACTGTAGAGAATCTATTGAGCTCATTTTCAAAAAACAAATTTTACCAATAATATATATAAGATATACTTTACCCCCCAAAAAACGGGGGAATTGTCAATTACACGGTAATGTTAGTTATGTAAATACAGGAACATTGTCAATTGATGTGGATTATCATGTGTATAAAACCACTGCAGATATTTATGACCAGCAATACGGTGGAAGATTACCAGTGATGGCATAGTTACCTTGAAAATGTAATCCAAATACTGATTACTCCTTCAAAAAGTAACTTACTTTACTGATTACTAGAAGTAACTAAATTAGATTACGAGTTACTGTATTCACCAGCTGCCAGTGTTGTGCCAAAAAGTGATCGTCTGCCCTAAAGTGATTCCAATGTTTCTGTGTGTTTTTATGTGTAATGTCTTTGCTTATATTGGTAAATAGAGTGTTGTCAACATGATTTATGAAGGGCTTACATATAAAATGAAGAAATGACTTGTTTGAGTCTGTGTTATTGCAATTACATTATGAACAAAAAGTGCTTTTTGGCCACTTAGAATATCTTTATAGAACTGTGATGTTATATTTGTTGGTTTCTGCAGCCTTCTTAGACAGATTTCTTTTTTAATCTCAATGACAGTTTTTACCTTGATAAAAAAACAAATGTATAAAAGTCATTTTCCCACTTTGGGCAAGCAGTGTCTAGCATGGCGAATCCAGCCATGAAAAGCATTAACTGCTATATCTCCATATGCATCTTCCACAGCTTGGAGAAGGGGTGTACGCGTTTGTGGATTTAGGTCATATACTTTTCATCTCCAGGCAGAAAAAATTCCTCAATAAGATTGAGGAATGGAGAATATGGGGGAGATGAAACTGAAAAGCGTGGGTGGGCAATGAACCAGTTACGAACCAGAGCATCCTGGTGGAAACTCTACGTTGTCCCAAATGACAATGTACCTGTGCTGCCTTGGGCCGTCTGATCTGGTGGAATGAGTGTGTTGTGTAAGGTGTCCAGGAATGTGATCAAATGGGCAGTGTTGTAGGGGCCAAGGGTAGCATGGTGATGGATGACACCGTGGTGGGTCATATTGTGATGTTCCCTCCACGCTGGCCAGGGACTTCAACAATGGCACGCTGGCCGATGATATTCTAATGATATTACTTGCACATAGTTATATCACAATTCTTTGAGTCTTTCTGAATTGCGTTCAAATGGCACCCTGCAGACCTGCTTCATCCTCAGATTATTTCTGCGCAACACACGGTCCAGCATTGATAAGCTTACCCTATCAATATTTTTGAAATATCTCATTGTTCTGCAATACAAATAGTAAAATACTATAAATACTGTTTAGGAATACAAAGGAGGAATACATTTCCCAAATCCTTGAAACATATTTTAGTTTTACAGTCTTACAGAACAGTCCACAGGTAATACTGTACTCATTGAGTACTGCATTGGTACGCAGTACTGCAGTTTTCTAGTGAGGGAAGATTTCTTACCTATTCTCATTTCAGAAAGTCCAGATGATGGATGCTACAGTGTACCTGCTCAAATTTGGTTAGTACTTGTTTCCCAGCTTCCCTCATTGTTAGACCATGGTTGACCACATGGTCAACCAAAATGGTTTGGATCTCATCAGAGATTACGATCCTTGGCCTTCCTCGTCCTCCTCCTCTTAATCTCACTCTTCTGGCTGTGGCTCTGTTTCCAATGTTGGCTTCCATTACTCCAAAACAGAAGAGCTCACCTGTTGCCCTTTTATGCTAAAGCTCTGATTGCTAATTGTAAAACGGTGTGACAGGTGTTTGCCCATGTGATGAGTCAATGTGCATAGTAGTGCAATGAACTTAGAATTTTGAATGACAGTGTGTTCCTTGTGAAAACAAGAGATTTTCTTCATGAAAATTGTGCCAAATGCAGAAAATTGTGTGTAGTGTTTTGAAAAACTGTGTTTTAGCACTGCAATTTCAGTGAAAACAGGAACTGTGCTTGTAGTTTAGCAGAATTGGTTCAGAGGGTTGGTGCATGAGTTACATGTTGTGGTCACTGTGTCTCAAGTACCAGTATTTGTGTGTAAACAATTGAGAAAAACTGTAAAGTACTTACAGTACAGTATTTCAAATGTCATACAGCAAGGAACAATTACCTGTTCTCTTCTCTGAATATCCTTATATCTTATCTGAATATAGTGCTGGCCACAGAGACTCTGCTTCAATTGGGTTGGACTCTTTGTCCTGGTTCCCTCATTGCCATCCCATCAAGGTGTACAACATCTGCCCGAATTTCATCAGTAATGACTGTTCTTGGTTGTCCTCATCCCCTTCTTCCTCGTCCACCACCTTTCACACACACTTTTCCTCCTCTGCCTCTATATATGTGTCTGGACACCTGCACACTGAACTGACTTTTATACTGCCCAATTGGTCTGGTCACATCATTAGACAAATATGTGTTCAATCATGAGGTGCTGTGTGTAACAAATGACAGCAACGCTGGAGTTGTGTTCACGTTTTGCTGCCATTGTCAACAGTTTTGCAACACAGGTGGAAAATGTGTTCAGTCACTGAGAATGTGTCTGCGGGTTCACAAAAAAGAATGGTTGAGTTGCACTGAATGTGTCTAAGTGCCTGAACTGTGTTTGTGGTTTGGAGTGTTTAATTCATGAAATAAGCTTAGTCCACTGTGGATTTGGTTAAGGGAATGGAGTTTAGTGTTTCTAGCAATTCAGAAAAACTGTAATAAGGTAGCTTCTTGCTTCCTTGCCTCACGTGCCTTGCTGAGAATCAACTGGATCTGTTGGTCACACTTGGCCAGTTCAGCATATCTTCATGCTGTATCTCAGCAAGAACTGTTTTGAGGTCTGGTTTGGTCTGGCTCCCTTTTCTCTTGTGTAAATGAAACGCAGAAATGGGAGGTGTTTAATCAAAGCCAGATTTTAAAATATACATTTGGAGCAAGTGTATCTGTATTTTAACCTGTAGTAAAGACACCGGGTTAAAGACACTGCTTACACCTCTGTTACAAACAGTGTGAAACATGTTTCTTACTACTGGTAGCATGTCATTGTGGCGAGCTGGACCTTGCTGGTACTGAAGCAGTGGCTGCTACTGGGGCAGAGGGAAGGGAGCTTGGAAGTTTTGTGACAGTTTTTGTAGACAAAAATGCCTCGCATATGGAAAGGGACTCTTGAAGAAAAATAAACACAAAATTTAAGAATACACACAACATGAAATTGCAACAGAAAAACCAACTCTTTGAGCAGTAGTGTCACTGACTTAGTTGTTGACAGGCTAACTTTATGTTTTGTTCTCAGAAGCAAAATCTTAAGAGACAGCAAGCGCAAAATATAAGCCGAGCATGAGAGTTAGCATTGGTGGCTAACTAGTGAGATCATTATCAGCATACAGGAGACAACAATGCTACCTTCAAAATATCCTTGTTTGTTCAAAGAAAGAGTCTCACATATGAAAAGCTGGACAGCACTAGGCCATGACATTATTCACATCTACTGGCTAAAGAAGCTAACTGCACTCCATGAACGCCTGGCAGCACAAATGAACCAGCTTTTAGAGGCTAAGACACACCCAAAATGGCTGACTGGAGGCCAGACAGTCCTGATCCCCAAGGACCCCTAGAAGGGACTGGTCCCATCCAACTATTGGCCAATAACTCGCCTCAGTACAACATGGAACTCCTGTCAGGCATCATAGCAGCTAAGATGAGCAGGCACATGGCACAATACATGAGTGGGGCCCAGAAAAGAATTGGCAGAGATACCAGAGGAGCAAAACACCAACTGCTGGTAGCTAGCACAGTCACTTGAGACAGTAAGACTAGACTGACCAACCTGTGCACCTGAATTGATTACAAAAAAGCCTATGACTTGATGCCACACACGTGGCAGGATTTACCAAAGAGATGTCCTGTCCCCACTACTGTTCTGCATAGGCCTGAATCCCCTCAGCCAGATCAATAGGACTGGCTATGGATACAACTACAAAATGGAGCAACCATCAGCCACCTCCTGTACCTGCATGAAATTAAGCTGTATGCCAGGTGTGAACAAGACATTGATTCACTGATCCACACCAATAGGATCTACAGCAATGGCATTGGAATGTCATTCTGACTGGAGACGTGTAGTCAGATGGTAACAAAGAGAGGGAAGGTAGTCAGAACCGAGGGGATTGCACTACCAGAAGGCAGCATTCCAGAAACTGAAGACGGCTACAAGTACCTTGGAATCCCACAGTCAAATGGGATCCATGAAGAGGCCGTTAGGAAAGCTGCAACTGCTAAGTACCTGCAGAGAGTAAGTCAGTAATACAATTAGTTTGGAGAATGCCCTAAATACATTAGAAAACAAACACACATGTTATTAGCCTCAATGGAAAAGACAGAGTGAGTGCTTTTAGCTGACAGAGACCACAGAAACAACTTTAAAATAACCACACTTCTCATGTATGATGAGTTTATTAATAGATCACATTGTGCATTTTGAAATATTTTTTGTTTTGAGACTAGATTTTAGGTTTTTTTTCTCCTGCTAGTCAAAACACAAGCATTTTTCATTAGGTCAAATATCTGGCAGTGTCAGCAGTTTTTTGGACTAATTAGATTTACTCATCCTCAGAGGTTCGCATTTTGCTGTCCTTCACCTCTAGTACCACACTATAATGTAATTTTATCAGGGACTTTGATTGCCATTTTTTTTTGTTAAACATATTTATTAGCATCATGAAAATCAATCAAAATTAAATACAGAACAGAGTGAGCATTTATGAAGGCATGAAGGGAAAAGAAACACCTGTGCTTTCACTGATATTAACATGGGGCTAAAGGAATGTAGCAGTCTTTATTCATAGGTCAGCTGTCAGGCAGGTGCACAGACACACCCTAGACTTTTTGGTAAATGCTCTTTATGCAGCACGGTTTGTTTTTGATTTATATTTTATATTTTTATATTTGTATTTTAAATTTGGCCATGGCCTCAATTCCCAATTAAAAGCAGATAATGCCTAACAATTTTGTTTTTATAATTCTACTAGACTGCATGCACCCTCTTTCTACTTCCTTGCTGACACAGCCAGCCAAGCATGGCATTCAAGTGCCCTAAGGAGCAACATGAACAGGAGATACTTAAAACAAGACCTTGCATTGTCAATGTTATCTCATGACTTGAATAATTAAAGAAAATTATAAATGAATGATTCAAAATGTAAAGTGGGGCTTAACAAAATTTCGCAGCAACTAAAATTCAAAGAAAAAAGAACAAGCGAGAAATCTCATTGAACAACAATAAACCTTTATGTCAACCAAGGGACAAACATCTTAAAACTGTTTCTTCAACAGCATAACAAGAACCGCACAACCCTAAAAAAGCACTAGTCACTCCAGAACCACTTATTGAGGTTGTTGATTTTCTTGTACGCCTTGCGCTTACGCAAGTAATCACAGGCCAGGCATACATACTCTGCTGGAAATTTACTGTACTTTGCTTTGAAGTGCCGCCGCCACTCAAAGTACCTGAGGTACATTTTCTCATCCTTGTCCAGGAGCAGCAGGTAATCAGCCAGCTCCTTGGGTGAGGTGAAGTCATCCACATGAATGAAGGCGTCTCCCTGGATAAAGTTCTCATAATTCTGTCTGGTTGGGCCAAGAACCACTGGCACTGTCCCAGCTGACAGTGAGTTGTACAGTTTCTCAGTAATGTAGTCCTTGTGAATGGAGTTCTCAAACGCCAGATAGAACTTGCAATTAGAAATGATGGGTAAAAAGTCTTGGGCAGAGATGGGCCTCCCAAAGGCTCGTCCATATATCTGAATCTCCACGTGTTTTTTCAACTCATTGTAATATTTCACACGCACGTAATGCTGCCTCCAGTTGCTCACAATCCAGCAGACCAGCTTGTCTTTCTTTGGTGGTATAAAATCCTCCTCACGCTCTGCTGGTACAATGTACCCATAAGGTACATGAATGTCAGCATCCTGACGATAATTGATAGTCATATTAAACAGGTTGTCTAATCCAGGCAGCTGGGAGCAGTGTGTAGGCGACTCTGCGTTCAGCCATATCCACTTCTGGAATGGTGGTCGCTGGAGCGGTGGCAGATTGGAGAGGTCAGAGCGGATGTCTCTGTGGTGAATGACAACCCCATCTGACTTATTGTAGAGGCTCCTGTTTGCTGTGATAAAACAGCCATCGATGTTGTAGGGTGAGCTGCAACTCGTCAGGTCTTCAACTTGTCCAAAGGGCCAGATCCAGATCAGCATAGTGATCACGTTTTTATCGCTCTTGGCGGAGAAGGGTTTTGGGCTAGGTACTTTGAATACTGACTCTACAGAACCTGGTAACCATGTTGTGGCTGGATTAAAATACATCAAAAGGAGAATCACAAAGCATCCCAATATAAAAACACTGAGCAGAAGGGGTCGCAGGATTCTGTGAAAAGGTAGAGATTCCATATTCTGTCCTAAAATAGGGCAAAATTAAACAGGAGAGGGGAAAAAACAAACTATAAAATCCTGCTTGGCAGAATACAAAATCATGCCTGAGCATCTAATTATTACTCTGTTATTAATATACATTGTGCCATGTGTAATGCAAAAAGAAAAATGTGAAAACATTGCAATACAAACCTAGTTCACTGAATGTTGAAATCCAAACAACAGTAGAAGTTGTGGTATTTTCAGGAAGCAGCTCCTACACCGGATCAAAGTTTGGTTCAATCTCCTTTCTGAGAAAAAGTCAGTCGCTGTCAAGAGGTGTTTCTTTGCTCTTAGGCAGATAAGTGATCCTTAAGGATCTAACACGGTGTGTTTGGTGTTGAATTTGCAGGTTTTCTTAATGATGCTTTCCTTATGTGAACAGAGGGAGAGAATCAGAGAGAATCAATTATGCTGTAAAAGACCTTGCATCTCACCAGATGTGCAAAGCTCAGAGAAACTGGGAAAACCCAAGTGCTACACCTCAGACTCTACTGGCATCAGTTAGCATGTAAGTTCTAAAAATAACATGGTAGGACAGCTTACATTTACAAAGTTGCATCTGAACAAACCATAAGACTTCTGGAACTGTCCTTTGAATAGATGAGATTAAGTGGAGAAGTTTGGACCACGTTTGGAAAAAAGTGACCATGGAGCCAATCCCAGCTGTCATGGGGCCAGAGGCGGGGTAAACCCTGTACAGGTTGCCAGCCTGTCGCAGGGCTGTTTAGATGTTTTGAATAACATTTTGAATTTTGGAATAACATTTGAGCAGAATGTTAATTGAGTGCTCCTTTAAGAAAGGGCCTTCAATATCATTTTTAGGTCTGTGTAGTGTAAAGTGACAATGACACCATTTATTGTCACAGCTACAAAGGGAATTCAAAGTAAACATTCATGGTGTTTCTGACTGTTGGAAAAAACATATGCACAAATAATTGCACATACTTGCACAAATACTGTAAAGAAATAACTTTACAGATACAGGTGGTCTGGGAGCAGGCACCGTCTCTATGGGGATGGGGTTTAGGGGGGATGGCAGGAGGAGAGAAGCTGCAGAGAGGGGTGTAAGACTGCAACTCTGCTTCCTGGTCTCAACCCTGGGTAGTCAGGTTTTAGGAGGGTTGATAAATTTGGCCAGATTCCTAGAAATGAGAGCTGCTCCATCCAAAGTGGGATGGATGCCGTTTCTCCTAACAAGACCAGGTTTTCCCCAGAAACTTTCCCAATTATCAATGAAGCCCACGTGGTTTTTTGGACACCACTCCGACAGCCAGTGATTCAAGGAGAACATGCGGCTAAACATGTCGCTCCTGGTCTGATTGGGGAGGGTCCCAGAGAAAACTACAGAGTCCGACATTGTTTTTGCAAAGTCACACACCGATTCAATATTAATTTTAGTGACCTCAGATTGGCGTAACCGGGTGTCATTACTGCCGACATGAATAACGATCTTACCAAATCTACGATTAGCCTTAGCCAGCAGTTTCAAATTTCCATGAATGTCGCCTGCTCTGGCCCCAGGAAGACATTTGACTATGGTCGCTGGTGTCGCTAGCTTCACGTTTCTCAAAACAGAGGTGCCAATAACCATTGTTTGTTCCTCGGCGGGTGTGTCACCGAGTGAAGAAAATCGATTAGAGACGTGAACGCGTTGGTGGTGTACCCGGGGCTTATACCAAATATTGACCAAATATTGACTTTTAGAATTGTAAAAACTAAATTTTTGCCTTAATATTCTGTATGCCTCATAGACCTTTTTCCTATTAGCCCAGCAAAATAAAAAGAAATAAGGGGTGGCTCAAGTATTGTACATAGAATATGAATCAGGCATTAAATACACACACAATACTTATTACTAATTCAGTTCCTTTTTTGTTGGATCCAAACTTTTGACAATAAGAATATAAAAATGTTAACACAGCTGTGCTTTCTCCAGAACACACAGAAAGATGCCCATATACAGTTGTGGTCAAAGGTTTTGACAGTGGGACAAAATTTGTATTTATTTTCCATTAGAAATTGTTGAAACTTTTGAAATCCTTGTGATCTTTATTATATCATAGAAATTTTTAAAATATAATCTAAATGAAAACAGAAGCAGTAAAGTGCATGAAAAACAATTTAGTGCCATTGCTAAAGGTTTTAATGAGTGTATTTGTATGGTCAAAGTCTGCTGCTTACTGTCATAGTACTGCTTATTTTCTCAGCTGTCATTTTTTGGTATAACCTTTTTTATTTGCCTGATTGATAAAAGATGCAAATATACCAACAGCAGATCTAGAAAAGCTGCACCAAATGATATCTGGACGGATGGTGAATTCGGGAGTGTTAAATGTCACTTGCCAATTTTCTCTGTAATAATTATTTTTCTGGTGTGCCTGTTTTGACTAAAGGTTTTTATGTTCTGTGTTTGAGGATGTTGAGAACAACCAAGAAGGAGATGATGGTGATCATGTTTCGCCATGAAACATAAACATGCAGAACCCATAGATGACCTGGAAGATGTTGGAGTCGTCATCAGAGGTGTGGAAGTGTTTCACAACCTTAGGACCATTGCATATGGTATATCTGGACTTTAGGTACACACATCTCCAGAGGAAAACTGCTTCAACAATGGTTCAAGTGCTAATTGGCAAATTGGTGCTTTATTGTGTTTCATTGCTTAATAAATTGAGTTTTTCACATAACCAAAGTACTGTGATTTGAATTCACTTTACAATGCTGTATGAAAATTGTTGACATAATTAGATTTAGTGAGGCCAAAGAAATAAAATCCAGTGGCTGTCGTACTCATTTAAATTTGTTAAGTTAAAACTAAAAGTTTAACACAATTTCATAAAGCAGAAGAAATTGTTTTTTGGTCAATTTATGTTGGCCAGTTTATATTCATATAGATTTTCAGTTGGAGAAAATAAAGGGATGGTTAACCATAAATGTACTAGTTATTAAGTGTACCAGTGTTGTTGTTTACTAAGCACAAATTATAATAAAGATGAAGAATTTTTGAACAAATGCTGGATAGATTATAATTGTCTAGAAATTTTGAGGATATAAAAAAGTAAATTTAATGAGGTAAAGTGAAAGTCACTGCTTGTTAACGGTAATATAAACAGAATTTTCCATTTTACTATTAACAGAAGAATCAGTTAATTGTACAGAAAATATACTGTAAATAAACGGAATTTTCCGTTTTAGAGTTGATGGAAATGTCCGCGAACTTTCCGTAGAAAAATGGAAAATATCCTGGCAGAAAATAACCAGGAGCTTTGAGCCATCCAGCGCACCAATTACGCACTCCTTCTGAAAACATATCCCCCTCTCATTCCACATAAAGGAACACTCATAGCAGCAACTATCACAACCCCATCACACACAAAATAAGCAATGCTTTTTCGGAGTTAAATTTACCGCAGTTCGCCGTAAACTTGGATAAAACACGTTTCTGTGATTCTTATACTCCTTCTCCCACAACTTTGCACACTGAAAGGGAAACTCCTACAAAGACATTCGCAATCCCGACAGCAGTTTTTATCTTAAGCGACTGAAATTGATTTACCTGAGCAGCTGAAGATATTTCGTCTTCCTTCTGTTTAATAACCAATCAGTAATCAGTACACTTCATCAGAGATCTGCACTACAAAGCAAGATTTCAGGGTTAAGGCGATTCACTTCTCAAGATAAGATAAACTTTAATGATCCCACGAATGGGAAATTTGCATATTACAGTATATATATATATATATATATATATATATATATATATATATATATATATATATATATATATATATATATATATATATATATATATATATATATATATATATATATATAAATAAAATGTATGTGGGGAAGTACCTCTCACTGGGATACATCACCACTGTAACTTACGCTGCGAATCTATTTTCTTCGGAGTAGATATTTATGTTCCAGTTAATAGATAAACGGGTATCAAATCACCGCCTAATGGCCTATGAGTTCTTCAGAAAATAGCGCAATCATTTCCGGAAAATTCCTCGGACCTATTTGCAATGATAGTAAGATGGTGTAAAGCACAGGTGACAAACTCAAGGCTCAGTGTAAGAGGACCGGTGGGACGGGACGCGGGAGACGATGCAGAGACCTGCACAGGTGAGCTGATCACCGCGTCACAAAGCAGGAAACGCTGCGAAGCGAAGTCCGCTAAAGAAACGTGTCATAAGCATCGTAACGTAGACAGTAAACTTTATAACTGGCAAAGGTTTAAATCACCGGAGGAAATACCTTCTGAATTTGGTGACGTGTCTTCTCACACAGGTGCGACACCCCTTTCGAATCATTAAGATACTTCTTAAGAAAGGCAAATTCACACAGCTACTTCTCATCCCGGAGCCCCGTGAATCTTTTCCTTTAATTTCCAGGAACTGACAGATTAACTCACTCAGCTCATCCAACCGGTAGAGTGATCACATGCAATGAGTAAGGAATACAAAACTCCAGGCAATTTCAAAGCACAAAGTTTTGTGCAAATATACAAATATGACAAAAATAGCCCGCTACTGAATTTTTCATGTGTACATTATAACACATGCATATTTAATAAGTTTAATATAAAGCCCCTTTATAAAATGAGCTCTGTACCCCATATAATTTTTCATCTCAACTGGGCCTAGGCCTCAAAGGTCCCAGATTAACCCAGTGTTATCTGTGATAGTTAAGTACATAAAACAGAATACCAGTGCTGAGTCCCTTTAATCATGCTTTTACAAACAAATTTCAAGACCTTAATCGTTTTAGTTTCTATTGTGTTGATTTGTTCAAAAAGGTATTATCCCATTTCAGAGGTTTTGTTAGGCTCCAAATTATTATATACATGAACAGACTTGCAAATTATTTTCTCTGATAAGCATTGTTTTAAAATGTCTAAAAACAGTCAAAAATGCTTTAACGGTGCAACTGGCCATTTGGGTGATGATTCTCCATGGGTAAGTATTTGATCTAAGCACAGTAAATTTTTTGATATAAAATTAGGGTAAACAAAAGCTATTGATCATTAAAAAGCATAATTTTGGCCCTGTGTGGCTGAGGGTTATATTAACCTGTTGCAACAACGCCACCTAGGGGAATTTCACCCCCAGGAAATATAGTACTGAAGGTACTGTATGTACACAATTTGAGTTAAAATCTACATAGGTTTGAATAAAGACACCTGGACATGAGATGGCTCAATGGTAAAAACAGAAACAATTTAAGAAAAATGTAATTTAAAAGTTAAAGCCTAAAAAATAGGGAAAATTGGCAGTAGCACTAATTGCATACCAGTTGAGGCCTTCAAATCAACATTAACTAAAAACAAGAGGCTGGGATAAACTTACCAGTAGCCGGAGGCTCTGACCACAGGGAAGGAAATAAATCAAAGTAAAAACATGCGACACAGGAACTGCACCTCGAGTGGTGTAAATTAAAAATGTGAGAAGAAGGGGGACCCACCACCTGGGGAGTGGGCCACACCGCCATTGGCTCGTGTTTCGCAGCCACTTCCAATCAGTTATAATTTACAAAAAACTGGACCTTGCAACTGTGAAAACCTGACAGTGCTTAATGGCCACACTATAAAATACTTCAATTCACTTGATTAAAGCCCGGGATACCTAATAGTAGGTGCGCGCACACACACACACACACACACACACACACACACACACACACACACACACACATCACACACACACACACACACACACACATAATTAGGGTAAACAATAAAAATACAATAAAAATACAAAACATAATACACTAACCCACAAACAGATTGTGACATGAAGCTATCACCCCAGGGGGAAAATGCCAACTTTCTTAGTACAATTTCAACACCAGAATTAGTTTTTAAAGAAGTTGGAACCCAAGCACTCATTTGTGGCACATAAAAGCACTCAAATAAAAAACTCGTCAGGGCCCGCAGACCTGGAGTCACTTGATCAAGGTAATTTTAGTTCGAGCATCTGGAGTGCGATTTGAAATATAAGAGGCAGCAAAATGGAGGCAGGGGTGCACAAGTATCCCACAGCAAGCCGTACAGGCTTGGATATATATCTCTGCCTGGCTCAGGGGTGTCAAACTCAATCACAGAATGGGCCAAAATTTAAATCACAGTCTAAGTCATGGACCAAACAAGACTGGCATTTATTTAATGGTTTAAAACTAAAAATATTTTAAACAGCAATATGAATTTGAATAGCCAAAATACAACATTTCATCAACACGTTAACACTAGAACTCCCCAGGTGGCTATTTTGAGGCAGTGTAATAACTTTGCCGGTATAAGCCCCATGTAACTATATGACCCTGACTTTTCCTAAATATGAGTATATTGTTTTCTAACATTGTCATTTTATTAAAATTACACGACACAAGAGAGTTATTAGTGTTTTTACCTAGAACGCCCATCGGTGATCATTCTGCCCACAATACATTATTTATATAAATTTATAATAAATTAATGATTTGTATAAATATAATTTGTTATCAATAAAAGATCAAAGAATACATGGATCTGTAATGTTACCAATCAACTAAAGATGGTCCTGGCCATGGTAATAGCAGTCATATTGACCATATGCATATACACCATAATTTGGTGAAATTGGATGCTTTTTGATCACTGATAGCTGCCACTTGTTGCCCACTGTTGATGGGCAAAGTGTCATTCCTGGTGGATTGCGAGAGGTCCTGGGTTTAGATCCCGGACGAGCCCCGAATTCATGTTATGCCCCGCTTTCCCCTAGACATTGGGACGTAACATCAAGAACTCGAAAAAAGGTGACAGGACTTTATTTAAACACTAGTAGTTGTTGTCCCTTTTGGAGGTGGTTGTTGACCCATTTTTATTCATCATGACATGAGCCAAGGTGTGAAAAAAAAACATGTGGGTCATTATGACAAAGGGTTTCCTATGAAACCTCGGTGAGACCTATGAAATGTTGTTACGTCAGGTGACCTCAATAGGTCACCCCCAAAATGTGAACAGTGGAATCCTGAAAAGACATGTGGTTATCCCAACTGGACCTTCATCAAATCAGTGAAGATGCACAAGAAAGAAAGGCAGATGTGAGCAGTTGTGTTATGAAACTGCCTGTGTGTTTTGAGTCTGTGCGTGTGGATGTGCGCTGCATGATGACGTACGTATGTGTGTGTGTGCTCCGGTCACAGGGCTTTTTAACATGGCCAGAGGTAGGTTGCTGTCACGTTGCTCTCTGATTGATAGAAGTATATGATCACACCGTTGTGTCTTGTTCTATTTCTGTGTCTGACTCATCCTGTGTGAGTTTTGCAGAGGTTTTAATTCTCTATTTGAAATTTTTAATAAGTTTCATCTTGAGGGTATATGGCTAATGCTAGCACGCTAATTTGGCTTGGTCACGAGAAGCGACGTTCTCTGCTGTGTTTTAATGGAGTGCATTTTCTCTCATCAGGAGGCATAGCAGACACATGATACACACAGCTCATGGATTTCTGTATTCCTGTATTACAGATTTTTAAGTGACACCATAGAGATGTAGCTTCAGTATTTGTTTTTGTGTAATAGAGTAAATTTGTATAGCAAAGGCTGTTAGATGCTCATTAATTTGATTTTAGTGCAACAGGGTTAAAATGTTGA
>JAMQGT020015099.1:0-89509 GCA_024447675.2 Pterophyllum scalare
AGAGCAACAAACTCTTTTTCCAGGCTAAATGAGCATCTTCTACTTTAGTGAGACGCCATTCCCTCTCCAGCTTACGGGTTATCTGCTTTAAGCTGCGCGTTTGTGAATTATACCACGGACTCAGGCACTTCTGATTTGAGGCTTTCCTTTTCAGAGGAGCCACAGTATCCAAAGTCGTACGCAGTGAGGATGTAAAACTATCGATGAGATAATCTACCTCACTGGGAGCAGAGTTTAGGTAGCTGCTCTGCACTGTGTTGGCACATGGCACTGAAGAGCATAATAATGAAGGAATTAGAATTAGAATGAATAAAAGTTACTGTAGAGGGTATAAAATACTGCAACAGTAGCACAGCGCTTAACCATTTATTATTTTTAATTATTTTATTTTGGGTTTTAGACTTGAGACTTGTCAGATATCCCATTTCCCTGTGCAATATTATTTTTGAAGGAATATTTATTTCATTGACCAAAATCAATTCTTTTCTTTTCTTTGCATCCTTGCCTAACCCACGGAGCCCAGTCTTTTCAGATCTCGAAAAGCAAATCACATCCTCCAAGATCTCACTGAATAATCTGATTCTATCTAAGGCTCATCAACAGCATACAGATTAAAAAAAAGTGGAACAGCTGTCTGCCATTTTTGGGTTTTAAACAGATCATAACTTTGTCTCTCTCCTTTTGCTACAATTCACAGTTTCTAACACTTTGTTCTGGCTTGCCCCACTTCAAAACATCTGCTTATAGCATTTTCCCTGTAACAAATAATTTATTTTCAATCCATATTTTTTCCTCTTCTCATAGGCAATTTATTCACAGGTTTTATTTCCATCCACTGAGGCCTTTCCACAGTTTGAGAACCACTACTTTATTGTTTCTAGATTGTTGTACCCACACTTTCAGTTTACATTGTTTGTCCTGCAGAAGCAGGGAAGATTTCTAATCAGATGGTGCACCAGACAAGATCAAGCCCTGTAGTCAGTGTCACAGGTGTCAGTCTTAGAGACACTACATCTTTAATCCCAAACACAGAATATTGTGTGCTACACAGTCTACATACTTGTGTTTTTGTAATGCATTTTAATTTTCATGCTAATTAGAGGTCCAGTAAAGTAGATAAAAGTAGAGTCATTCCCGTGATAGGTCTTTATACATTTAAAAACTGACATAGTTCTTGTTATTTTAGGTGTTGACCATGAGCAACCATTTATTAGAACAGTTAACAATAATATATGATTGCAGGATCATCTCTGTGATGAAGCAAAATCCCTTCACAGCATCCAGCCAAATGAAGAAGGTCAGACAACCAGAGATGCAAACTAACACTTTAGAAATGCATATTTTACTACCTCAGCCACTGCTAACAGTAAAGCTGTGTGAAATGATACATAACAAGATTTTTTTTTTAATTCACAATTTGTGTTTTCTGATCATAAAGCGTTCCATCGTATGAGAGAGGGATTACAGCAGCACATTAGCTGTCCTCTGACATGCTGCTGTTCTAAGGAACAGATGCTAACGAATGAACAAAGATTCAGGTAACGGCTTTAACAAGAAACTTTATTTAGAGCAAAGCAAACAAAACAGAAAAAGAAAAAACAAGAACAATCTTTAAACTGATCAAACAAGGTAATGTGAGCGAGTTCAAGAACAGCCTGAACGTCTAAAAGCCACAATAAAAGGAAAAAGTCTAGAAATGAAACAACAAAGACATCTTCAGTTGTGCGGCTTCACACTGGAGTACACACATTCAGTCCAGGTACCATCTCTCTGTTCATTTGTTCTCTTTATTTTGAGGTTTTCGTCACCGTCAACCTGAGAAAAAGTAGAACACTGTGCATGAAATAACTTATGAGTGTTTTAAAATATTGTAATCATGCTGTGAGTATTTAGCTAAACAGCGTATACCTCAGCAGGAGCTGAAACTCTTGAGTGAGACTCTGAAAAACAATGGCAAACAAAGTGATTAATGTTATGCTCAGCGAACACACAATATAGAGCTCAGTGGAGCCAGTTACCTTTGCAGTGGCAGCAGTTTCTCTTACTGATCATGCACACTGTGAAAGCCAGATAAAATCCCATGATGATGATGATGCATGCCAGTGTTCTCTCACTGACATCTGCAAATGCAGATATTAGGAGACATTAAATTTTTTTGTCCAAAGCAGCTTCTAATATGTGACATAAAGAGCAGCTATAGTAATGTAAATGGTAAATGGACAGGTTCTCGTATAGCACTTTTCTACTGAGCATTCGAAGCACTTTATACAACATGTCTTCATTCACTCGGGGTTCCCTATCTTACCCAAGGATACTGAAGCAGCCAGGGATCGAACCACTTTTAAAAAATTACCAGTTGCAAATGCAAGATTTTCTACTGCAGTTACTTACACTCAAAGCCAATCTTGGTCCCATTTCCAAACAGTATTTCTCCACATGAACTGACAGCACAGTAGTAGGACCCGGCATCATCCCGGCTCCTGATCTGAAGGTTGTACACACAGGTAATTTGTCCACTGTCAGTTTCCTGGCAAATGTTCTCATTTTCAGGGGAGTAAATCCTCTCTGGAGCAGAATGATCAGAGTTTTTCAGCCACATGATGCTAGTGTGCTCTGCAGTGCATTGAGCCAAGTGAACAGAACAGCTGAGAGTCACAGAGTCTCCTGATCGCACTGACTGAGACTCCGGCTGCTGGATGACAGAGTCGCTGGTTGTCTTTGTGCCTTTGAAAACAAACCATTTTAACAGCGGTTATGAACATCACGTTCACACCCGAGTGAAATTAATTTGTGATGCAACATGATTAACTATTAGAAATAAATACCTCTGAACATCAAAAAGGTCCCATATCCAAACTGAATCTCATTTAGTTGCACCACTCCACAGAAGTATGTTCCAACATCTTCCCATGAAGTTGCAGATATGCTCAGATTATTGCTGGTCTGATCAAATTTAACTGAGAAACGGCGATCAAATCCCTCACTGAATACAATCCGATTATAGTCACAATCAGTTGTTACCACAAGCTGCAGTTTCCTCTCTGTAGTCACCTTATACCACACTTGTTTCGTCACAATACTCTTTATGTAGCATTTAATAGTAGCTGAGTCTCCAATCTTCACTGTTTGTACAGATTCAGGCTGAGAGAGTTCACTTATCTGTTCCGCACCTGAAATAATGCGCACAGGAGATAATCAACTTTGTGCATAAGGATGAAAAGATTCCACAAATATTTTTTTTTATACTTACATAAAGAGTAAAGCAGGAAAACATTTACAAAGAACGTCTTCATCTTGTCGGCTTCTTCAGTACAGCAGTTCTGACTTACTGAAGCAGCAGCAGACTTTGCAGATTTGCCAACACCAACTTGTCCTACATTCTGCCACATGTGACAGGCCTGATTGGTTCATCACCATCACTGTAGAATGTGATTGGCTCCAGTGCCCGTGGTTATATTCCACAGAAATGTGTTGCACACGTGTGTGTGGTTCTTGTTCATAAATAATGTGAACCAAGTGAGGGACCAAGCTACTGTTGTGGTCCGGTGGACTCAGGGTTTTGAGTTTTGTGATTTAAAATATGATTTTTGTTGTATTTGTATAAATTGCTCTATGAACTGTCAGAGTGACAGATATGAACCCAAATGCAGACATTGTAAAAGACTTGGTTCTTATACAGTGTATCACAAAAGTGAGTACACCCCTCACATTTCTGCAGATATTTAAGTACATCTTTTCATGGGACAACACTGACAAAATGACACTTTGACACAATGAAAAGTAGTCTGTGTGCAGCTTATATAACAGTGTAAATTTATTCTTCCCTCAAAATAACTCAATATACAGCCATTAATGTCTAAACCAGCAGCAACAAAAGTGAGTACATCCCTTAGTGAAAGTTCCTGAAGGGAACTCTGCCTTAACTCTCCTGGGCATGGAGTTTACCAGAGCTTCACAGGTTGCCACTGGAATGCTTTTCCACTCCTCCATGATGACATCACCGAGCTGGCAGATATTCAAGACTTTGCGCTCCTCCACCTTCCGCTTGAGGATCCCCCAAAGATGTTCTATTGGGTTTAGGTCTGGAGACATGCTTGGCCAGTCCATCACCTTTACCTTCAGCCTCTTCAATAAAGCAGTGGTTGTCTTAGAGGTGTGTTTGGGGTCATGGATTCGGGAGACAGACACCCTCTCTATTTTTAATATTAGGCTTAAAACTTTCCTTTTTGATCAAGCTTATAGTTAGGGCTGGATCAGATGACCCTGAACCACCCCTTAGTTATGCTACTATAGGCCTATGCTGCTGAGGGGGGGTCCCATAATGCACTGTTTCTTCTCATTCACCTTATTTACTTGTTTATACTTCACTCTGTATTTAATCATTATTATTAATCTCTGGCTCTCTTCCACAGCATGTCTTTTGTCCTGTCTCTCTCCACTCAGCCCCAACCGGTCGCAGCAGATGACTGCCCCTCCCTGAGCCTGGTTCTGCCGGAGGTTTCTTCCTGTTAAAAGGGAGTTTTTCCTTCCCACCATCGCCAAGTGCTTGCTCATAGGGGGTCGTTTTGACTTTTGGGTTTTCTCTGTGTTATTGTAGGGTCTTCTTGTAGCCTTGGCCGTCTTCATGTAGCGCAACAATTCGTCTTTTAAGATCCTCAGAGAGTTCTTTGCCATGAGGTGCCATGTTGGAACTTTCAGTGACCAGTATGAGAGAGTGTGAGAGCTGTACTACAAAACTGAACACACCTGCTCCCTATGCACACCTGAGACCTAGTAACACTAACGAGTCACATGACATTTTGAAGGGAAAATGACAAGCAGTGCTCAGTTTGGTCATTTACAGGGGTATTCTCTTAGGGGTGTACTCACTTTTGTTGCAGCTGGTTTAGACATTAACCCCTTTAGGCCGGCTCGCCCGTGGGCGGGCCCGCCAGTGTCCTCATTTGCATGCACATTTTATAATGAGGCTAGAACTGCAACGAAATAAGAGAGAGCAACAATTGTTTTTGCATATAAAACCAGAGAATTTACACGTACATATCATGCATTCAACATGTCCCCAGGCAGTTATATCCTTCCTCCAATGGGTTCGCATACATCGTATAAAATTGGTCATTGTTTTCATTAGCTGCTAACAGCACTTCCTACATTGGAATGTCCGTCATCACGTTGTCACATGAACTATCACGATTTCATGCAAGCCACTACCTGCAGCAGCAGGAAGTGACATCATTTTCCGCGAATCGCTCATATTCTTGTCGGGAAACGTAGTTTTATTCTCCTAGGCCTGGCACAGCAGAAAACACTGCATGTTTGACTTTATAACTTCCCGTATACGTCCCAGAGACACTTAGAACTTTGAGTACACTATTGAAAATAGTTTATTTTGATGCACATACTGTCTTTTTGCAAATTCTGCATTACATTCTGCAAGTATTCTTTTTTTCGCTTTTCCTACAATTTATAAAATGAGTGTATCTTACAAATGAAGTCAGGAACACACTAAAAAAAATTTCTGTGGTTTAAAAGGCCTCTGTGCATCTTTTTCTCATTTACAATTTTGAAGCATACAGCTATGGCTTTTCTCTGTCTAGAAAAATATGTATATTATATATATGTACACTTTTCTACTCTACCTGAGCATTCAAAGCTCTGGAAGATGTCTTCATTCACACAAGCACTTTTTTCTACACCCGAGTCCTTTTTTCTATCTAATATTCACACTCCAGTTAATACATGGAAGAGTAACTTGGGGTTCAGTATCTTGCCCAGTAACACTTTGGCATGCGGACTGGAGCAACCAGGAATCAAAACACCAACCTTCTGATCAGCAGTTGACTTGCTCAACCTTTTGAGCCACAGCCACCCCAAAGATGCATTCCTAAAGTCAAAAAGGCAGCTTTTATTAATGGGCTCAGTTGTGGGATACAAAATACCAGGAAGAGGCTTCACAGGACAGAATAATAGAAAATAGAAAGTACCAGAGTATAAAGTCAAAAACATTTTTTGTGGTCTACTCAGCTATGTGGCCAAACAGGGCAGACAAAGCAGTAGTGGGGCCTGAGGTCTATGGGAGAGATCAAGCAGTTTAGGAGGCCGACCAGGAGGCCAACAAAGGAAACGAAAGAGTTCTGAGGACCAACTACATGACCAGCAACGAAGATGAAGAAACTCTGGAGGCCGACTCAGTGGCTAGCCACAGAGCCAAAGCTGTTCAGGAGACCAGCTAAGGCAATGGTGCACCTCAGGTGCCTTGAAGGGTGGACAGCGATGGTGAGGGGGTCCATCAGGTGGCTTGGCACATGGTTGACTCTTGGAACACTGAAGCGGAAGCTTTTAGGGATTCTTGGGGCTGGGACAAAAAGAACTAACCTCTAGACACTCAGATCTTGACCATGTCTGAAAAATAAATTTATTTTACTTATTTTTTATGATCAATGGCCTCTTTGCGATCATTTTCTGCATTTATACTCATCTCAACATAGAGAGGGTTTTAGTAGTTCTTGAAAAGTGTCAAATCGTTTTGATTTATGACCTGCACCTGCACAGGCCACTCACTAATCTGCCCGGCAAACTTATCTGGAGTAAGCATACATTAATCCATGCTTTACATTAGATAATGTGAAGCATGGATTATTTTTTAATTCATTATGAAACATGCCATTTTCATCATATCTATAGTAGGTAGAGATGCGCCTTGGTTTTTTTCCCAGACTTTGTTGGTACCAGTAAAGTCTTGCAGCACCTCCTTCATAGAAACAGTGCAAAGTTATTTTGTCACCAATATTAACCTAAACAACTCATGTTGTCAGTGAAGAGTTGTGTGCAGTTCGGTCACCTGAACTGAAACAAGATAAGACAAAGCAAGCATGTCATTTCATCCAATACACACAAATTTAACTCACTTAACTATATACATTATCTATAAAATAATGAGTCATAGTCATGCTCCAAGTTCACGTCATGTTGCTGAGTTTTGCTATTAAAGCTTGGAATCATAATTAAGCTCCTCACCTCACGAGTCCTGCATTTGGGTCCTCTGCCTCGCTTGCCACAGCCACAGCCCTGACATGTTTCTCACTGAGTCAAAATGTAGCTAATCCCAAATGAAAGTCTGTTTTGTTTAAAGACCTTGGCTTTTTTGCTTAACTCTGTGGTTCACAGTTATTGTTACTAAACAATTAAAACATAAGGTATGCCAGAAAATGTCTGAAAACCACTGACCTATCTAAAATCATTAATATCGTAGACTTTTCTTTCCTGTCTTCACAGCTTTTAAAATACTTAATAGCAGTGTCAGATGAAACATTCTGTACCGTTCTTTCTAGTAATAAAATGAGGTGAAGATGAACTCAAAAAGTGTACAAAAAGGCATAAGGCGTCTGTAGTGCTGGAGGTCAAACAGGTCATCTACTAATCAGAGGGTTGGTGGTTCAAACCCTGGCTGCTCCAGTCTGCATACCAATGTATGCTTGGCCATGGTACTGAACTGCAAGTTGCTTCCAGTGCGTTCATTGCAGTGAGATTTCATGTGCGACTGTTGTGTGTCTATGAATGAAAACATGCTGTATAAAGCACTCTGTGCTGAGGTAGAGCAAACCAGTCCACTTACCATTAGACTTGTCAAATTCAGTTTCACTAGGATCCATGGTATGAAATGAGAATGAAGGGCTAGACTTGTATATTTATTTAGTTTTTCTATAACTGAAACATTTCAACATAAAGTACACAAAAAAGGTAATCAAAATTTATAATATTTGTTTGAGCAAAATAAAAGAGATTTCATCATAGAGTTTCCCCGTATTATACAGTGTACCCTGCCTCCCGCCAACTGGCTGTACATAAAAATGAAACTTGTCCATGCAGCGCTATAGCTTTAAGGCTTCCCTCAAAGAATGATACCGTGTTGTGGTTGCAGGCCTCTTCTTTGCATTGCATTATCGATTGCATCATACCCAATCAATAAACAGATGCGTCTTTACAGTCGAGTAAAGATGTCGGCTGCTCAGTCCCCCACTTTAGTTGAAATTGTCTGGCTTTAACAGGAACATTTCCTTTTCTTGTATTCTAGCTTAGCCAGCTAAGCTAGAATGCTTATTGCTGCAGTCTCTTAGTGAGCACACTGTGCAAACCAGTGGTATTACAAGACAGTGGGCCAGTTTTGTTTCAGAGCCTTAATTTTGACATCTTCAAAATATGCACTGGACCATATTTTATTAACCCACAGCACGGTTTTTATAACTACACAATCAGTATGCACACTGAAACTCCAGAAAGAGACTGTGTTTGTAGCATGTAAACACAACAGAATATCATTGTTAAGTAGGTAGTTTCATGCCACAAAGGTAAGAACTTAACTTACCATTATAATTTAAATTTTTTTCTTGAGATGCAAAAGTCAAAAATCCAGAAATCTGTAATTTATTATATATCTGTAAATAATTACACACACACACATATATATATATATATATATATATATATATATATATATATATATATATATATATATATATATATATATATATATATATATATATATATATATATATATATATATATATACACACACACACACACTAGTATTCTATATGTAATTATTATTTCTCAATTTCTATATAGTTTACAGTTATTAATTTGGTATGGCTTGGTGGTTTGCTTCATCAAATAAAGAAAACAATATTCTAAGTTACTAAAAAAGTGAAAGTCTCCCCATTAGAACTGGCTCACTGTACAGTCTAAAAGAGACTTCTTAAGGTGTGCTGTCTGTTGCTATAACGTGCAGTTATACTGTGTGAATACGAGATTTTGACAGAACATCCTTTACAAAATATATATTTGTTTTTCCATGAAAAAAATTCAGTTTCAAAGAGTATAGTTTTATTAGTATGTAGATATCAATGAGGAAGTGTTGTTGAAAAAATAATTTCACATTTGGAGATTTAGCAAATCTTCCACTGTTATTGGGATCATTAGTTTGAATGTTTCTTTATATTACAACAAAAAGAGAAAAGAGAAATAATGCCACCAATCTACTTTAAAACTCACAATTTTTAGGTGAAATTACACATAAAGACACAGCTACTAACCTTAAGCCCTATTAAACAGAGGTAAACATGTCCAGCTTTATTGCTTTATACTGGAATACAGACATTTATCCTCTGGGTCCTGTCTTTTTCTTGTAGATCTGCTGGTCTTGTTTACCCTCAAAGCAGCATAATGAAGGTTTTCTTCAGGTTCACAATTCTGGCAATGAAATCAATCCACAAATCACAATATGCCACAAGAAAGTGGACGGATGGATAACAAATATTTCTCATACTAGTAAAATTATTTAGAATTATGTGATATTCTACCTCTGTGTTTGTTATAGAGGAAGCTGAAAATCTTGCATGAGATCCTGAAACACAAAAGATAAAGCTGTGTTTCTACAATAGCACACTGCAATTTTAAATACATTACACACGAGCAGCAACATTTACCTGTGCATTGGCGTCTGCTTATACGGTACAATAAGAAAGCCAGTAAAATGATCAGCATGGTGGTGAATGCCAGGGCAGCGCTCAAGATATACACGGAGAGAAGGGATGGATCCCCAGCTGCAGTAACAGATAGATGCTATGACATTAGCAGCGTATCACAGTTGTGTTAACCTTTTAACTAGAGCGCAATTAGAACTATTTATGAGTTGAGGAAATATTTGTTAAGCTTCTACTTACGCCCAAAGTCCAGCGTGGTCCCATTTCCAAAAATCATGTGTCCACATGAGGCGACAGCACAGTAGTAGGTCCCAGCATGAGAAACATTCAGGTTCTTCATCGGGAAGTTGTAAACACAGATGTTTGTATTTGTCTTTGGTTTCCTCTCACACTCATCATTCCTCCCTCCGTTGGTGTAAATCAGTCCTGGATGAGGTTGTCCAGAGTCTTTGAACCAGTAAACGCTGTGCTCTCCATCACAGGTCCCAGTGTGGACTGTACAGTTCAGAGTCACAGAGCCTCCTGGCTGGAGGGTCTCAGATGCGGACTGCTGGACTGAAGGCTGCAGGTTCACACCCGATCCTTTAACGCTGAGAGTGATGCCTTCTGCAAATAAAAAACTTACAGAGTAGCTACTGGCACAGAAATAAGTAGCTGAGTCTGAGATCTGCAGATTTCTGATCTTCAAATGATTTTGAGCTTTTCCTGTATCCAGTGTGAATCGTGGATTATTGTGACATTCATCATAGAAAGAGCCATTTTTATCATATGAGTAGAAGCTAGAAATGAGCCTTGGCTTCTGTCCGAGTGTTTGCTTATACCAGTAAAACCTTGCTACCACTTCATCTTTGAAGACACATTTCAAAGTTATGCTCTCCCCAACATTAGCGGATATAAAACTGCTCTCTTGACGAACAGACTGATGGCTCCTCTGAGCTGAAGAGACAGGAGAGATAAAACAAAGAAAAAATTCCTTTAAATTTTAGGAAGTAAACTAGAAACAAGAGTGAGCAGAATCTCTAAAAGATAAACGTTACTGAGGAAAAAAACACAACTCACCCATTTCCCCAAAGAACAAAAACATGACATAGAAAACAGACTGTGGAGATGTCATTGTGCTCAAATGGGTGACTTGAGTGGAAAGAACCTTTCTCATCACAGGCTCTTCAGGGGCAAGACTGCGTTTGATTGGCTGATTTAAAGTGACACTGTATGCAAGGAAACAGGTTCACATTCACAGCATAGTGTCACAATTTTGAGAGAGATATATAAGGCGGTACACAAAGTCGCTGTTCAACTTACCATTAAACCTTAAACTACTGAAATTTAACTCACTAGCCTCACTCACATTACAGCACCTTACAGGTCAAATTTCACCTACTTTTTGGTATTTTCTTTATTAGAAAAAAATAACAAATTAGTGAATTTTATTTATATAGCATTAAAGTACAAAAAGTCGCCTCAGAGTGCCTACAGACAGCAACTTACTTGAAATATTTTTTGTGCAGAAAATGGCTCAGTGATTAAGGAAGCTGCTGGTGGTACCCGTTTCCTTGATTATAGCCCCAAGTTGTAACCTTTTACATTTCTGTGTTTATTGTAGTGAAGCTTCACATTCCTATGTATTGTTATTGACATAGTGTGAGTGAGTTCTTGCCATGGTGTTGGTTTCTTGTTTGAGTCTGGATTTATCCGATTTCCTTTTCTCCCTCCTTTTTATGCTTTCTGTCTCAGTGGTGTTCACCTTGTAATAAATTTTTTTTCTTTTGCCTCTGGTTACTTTGCTTCCTTTGTTTGCCCTTTGTCTTTCACGTGCTTATAACTGCCTGCTTCACGCTGAGTGTGCATGTTGAAAGCTGTCTTATATAGAATATAATTTATATTAAAAGTCACACGCAAGAAAAAACATAATCCAAGCATATAACCGAGTCTTGATGGCACAGGTATTAATTTCCTGTGTGTAAATGTAACAACCCACGCATGTAGAACTTAGCAGCCACGTGCACAAAGAAGCTACATTCATGCGAGAGTGTCTGCTTTGCACACGGCTGCAGTTTCACGCTCTCATGGGTCTGAGCTGACTCCTGCACACTCGAAGCAACTGACAGTTTGGGTGGAGTCCAAAGGATTCACTGGCCCTCATGTGATTGGTCACTTCTGAATCGGTCACGGCCACATAATGAAGGTCTTGACCTTGAGCTGTTGCTCCAGGAAGACAGAGTCGGAGTACTGTACAATGGCAGGATCAGCTGATCCTGATAAATGGCTTTGTCCATTAACCCAGAACTTTTCTCACTAAGGCCTGTAGTACCACAGAAGTGTTTCTGCTATGACATTCTTCATGATGATTAATGTAAGTGACAAACTGAATATGAGATATCAATGTATAGTTGATAACTGATAGCTTAAAATCAGCAGCATAATAGTTATTTAAGAAAATGCGGCCATCAAGGAATGACATGTGACTGATGCCTTAAATTTTGACTGTAAATTGTATGCGCTGTAAGGGTTTGGTTTTTGTTCTCAAACTCAAAGACAATCAGACGTGTTTATGCAATTATAGGATTATGCACCCCCTTTGAGCCGTTCAAAAACAAAAAAAGAAGGGAGAAAAAAAAGAAGAAGGCAAGGTTTAAGGCCCTTCCACTTTCACTTCACTTTTCAGAAACGTAGACTACATTTTGTAATCATGTCCTAACTTCATGTTGACACCCCAGACTGAGATTTAATCAACCGGTAAGCTTTTGGTGCAAAGTCAACTTCTGCAGTGTGTATTGACTGATTATAGTCAAATAAAATTGATCATAGCTTGAACACATTAACCACAGAAACTGTATTTTAACCTTAATGCCTGCTGAACTCACCATGGATTACCTCAGAGAGGTTCTTTTCAAAGTTATTATAGGAGGTCAGGTGTAGTGTAAGGAATATAATTTCAAGTATTTCATTTCCACGGTGGGAGTCGCAGTCATGTTCAAAATAAATGGTAACAAGACCAGGATTTCCCCAGAAAGTTCCCCAAATGTCTACAAAGCCCAGCTCACTTCCTGGATGCCACTCAGACAGCCAGAAGTTTAAGGAGAATGAACATATGGCTATGGCTGGATTGAATATAGGCATATACAGGGGTTGGACAATGAAACTGAAACACCTGGTTTTAGACCACAAGAATTTATTAGTATGGTGTAGGGCCTCCTTTTGCGGCCAATACAGCGTCAGTTCGTCTTGGGAATGACATATACAAGTCCTGCACAGTGGTCAGAGGGATTTTAAGCCATTCTTCTTGCAGGATAGTGGCCAGGTCACGACGTGATGCTGGTGGAGGAAAACGTTTCCTGACTCGCTCCTCCAAAACACCCCAAAGTGGCTCAATAATATTTAGATCTGCTGACTGTGCAGGCCATGGGAGATGTTGAACTTCACTTTCATGTTCATCAAACCAATCTTTCACCAGTCTTGCTGTGTGTATTGGTGCATTGTCATCCTGATACACGGCACCGCCTTCAGGATACAATGTTTGAACCATTGGATGCACATGGTCCTCCAGAATGGTTCGGTAGTCCTTGGCAGTGACGCGCCCATCTAGCACAAGTATTGGGCCAAGGGAATGCCATGATATGGCAGCCCAAACCATCACTGATCCACCCCCATGCTTCACTCTGGGCATGCAACAGTCTGGGTGGTACGCTTCTTTGGGGCTTCTCCACACCGTAACTCTCCCGGATGTGGGGAAAACAGTAAAGGTGGACTCATCAGAGAACAATACATGTTTCACATTGTCCACAGCCCAAGATTTGTGCTCCTTGCACCATTGAAACCGACGTTTGGCATTGGCACAAGTGACCAAAGGTTTGGCTATAGCAGCCCGGCCGTGTATATTGACCCTGTGGAGCTCCCGACGGACAGTTTTGGTGGAAACAGGAGAGTTGAGGTGCACATTTAATTCTGCCGTGATTTGGGCAGCCGTGGTTTTATGTTTTATGGATACAATCCAGGTTAGCACCCGAACCTCCCTTTCAGACAGCTTCCTCTTGCGTCCACAGTTAATCCTGTTGGATGTGGTTCGTCCTTCTTGGTGGTATGCTGACATTACCCTGGATACCGTGGCTCTTGATACATCACAAAGACTTGCTGTCTTGGTCACAGATGCGCCAGCAAGACGTGCACCAACAATTTGTCCTCTTTTGAACTCTGGTACGTCACCCATAATGTTGTGTGCATTGCAATATTTTGAGCAAAACTGTGCTCTTACCCTGCTAATTGAACCTTCACACTCTGCTCTTACTGGTGCAATGTGCAATTAATGAAGATTGGCCACCAGGCTGGTCCAATTTAGCCATGAAAGCTCCCACACTAAAATGACAGCTGTTTCAGTTTCATTGTCCAACCCCTGTATGCATGTGACGCTTCTCTATGCATCAGGACATTCAATAGTAGATAACACTATACCATAACACTATGGTGTATCCACTGCTTGCCCTTTCCTGTTTTTGTTTGTTTGTTAGTTTGCTTTGTTGTTGTTGGGTTTTTTTTGGAGGGGGGGTATTTGTCACACTTACATGTTTCAGATCATCAAAGTAATTTTAATACTAGACAAAGATAAAGCAATTAAATATCAAATGGGGTTTTTAAATGATGATTTCATGTATTAAGGGAACAAAAGCAAAAATCTGATCTGAAATATGCAAAAATTTAAGCAAAATAACGGGCCGTTTTTCTGTTTTCTATTCCTTTATGTTTTGATTTCAAAGGGGAACAAAGAAATATAATTAATTTTACATTTTATGGATTGGGAGTATGGAATGGAAAAAAAATCTGTTTTTTGTATTTCAATATCTGTTTTTAAAAGGTAAAATGAATGACCGAAAGTACACGGACCCAGAACATATGTAGGAAAGTCTTTTCATATTTTTATATGTCCATGGATGTTAGAAAAGCACTATATTGCCAAAATCATTCACTCACCCATTCAAGTCACTGAATTCAGGTGTTCCAGTCACTTCCATTGCCAGAGGTGTATACAACCAAGTATCTAGGCATGCAGACTGCTTCTAGAAACATTTGGGAATTTCAGCATGGTATGAAGATACAATGCCACTTGAAATTTCCTCACCACTCAATATTCCACAGTCAGCTGTGTTATTATTATAATTGGAAACAGCAGCTCCTCGGCCACAAAGTGGTAGGCCAAGTAAAATGTCAGAGAGGGTCTGCAGACCTCCAGACTTCATGTGGTCTTCATGTTAGCTCGAAGAAGACCTGTGGGATGAATTAGAGTGGAGACTGTGAGCCAGGCCTTCTCGTCCAAAGTCAGCATCTGACCTCACAAATGCACTTCTGGAAGTCCACAGTTTGTCCCACAGTTTGTTTATGCTGGTAAAAAAAAAAAAATTTTCCAACTATTTTCTAAGTAATTGATTGATCTACTTTTGATTTTATTTTGGTTTAAATTTATGTCACTTTAGTTTTTATTTTTTTTTATTTTAGTGAGTTATGTATAGTATATTGTGTAGACCCTGTACAGCACTTTGGTCAACTGAGGTTGCTTGAAGTTGACTTGGCTTAGTGTCATCTGTAGTAACGTGCAAGTAATGCATTGTTTTTGAAGTCTGTACTAGTGTACTAGGGTGTAATGTCACACCCTTACATCCTGTTAAAAACCATAGAGCTGGTGTGTGTAAGAAGAAAAACGTATAGGAGATCAATTTATGATGACATCTCGGCCCATCATGTAAGTCATCACACTTCATACACTCACTTTTTTGTGTGCCGTATGCCAGCAAAAACCCAGAATCCATTGCCTTGTTTGGTTCATTTCTTATTTTGAAATAAACTCACTCTGCTTGTTTTTTTAGCCTATAACCTCCATTGTCTTTTCACTAAAAACAAAGACTGTTTCAGGAGTTAGAGGTTTTCTGTCTTTGGCATCGTATGACTATATGCAGAGGTGCTGCGTCTTATCAGGAAGCTGCTTGTGTCCCCAGGCCAATTGGGGGCCTCTGAGGGCTGACAAACTTGAAAATACAGCAATGTGCAAAATTTGCAATAACAGTCAGGAAAAGCCCTAAAACTTGTCTATACTATTAATCAGGCATTACATTTCTTCCGTCATTTAATAATTAACGATAATTTGTTCTGGTCCCAGGATTTCTTTTGCAGTGGACCAAGCGTGCTGTGGCCGACAGGCTTATCCATGCTGTCACTGCTCTCTGCACCTGTGTGTGTGTGTGTGTGTGTGTGTTTATATGTGAGTTACCATAATAACCACATGTTGGCTGTAGCTTCATTGAAGTAGATTTCATGCAGGTACATTTTCATAATAGTTTACATTTGACTAACACTGTCAGGCACAAACACATAATTACGGTATAGCAAAGTGCGTGCAAATGTGTCAGCGACAAGAACGGTTTGGCAAGGATTCAATCATGAATGAAATTGGATAGGCAGGGATGCTTGAATGCTTTACGTTTTCATAGGCTGCAGCCTGGTGCGTTAGAATTATTCAGAGGTAAGGACTGCTCAGCAAGTGAAATTTTATAGATATATAAATTTAGTGTACATATACTGTCCTAGTTCATGTTCATTTTAAAATCAGATAGAGCTGATACAAAATGTTTAGCTGAATTGTTTCTGTGAAACCTCTGAAAGAACACATCGAAGTGTACTGATTCTGTGTTATTTAAAAGCCGCATGAAAATACTAGTCGGCTCAGTGCGGCTACACTGGGTAGTTTGCAGTATTCTGATCACGTTCAGAAAGATGCTCCTTGCTGGACTGGTTACGTCTAGGACAGCAGTGATCCAATCAAATTCCAGCAGATGAACAACACAGTTGCACCCAGTGTATTTCAGTGTTCAATGCTCATTTTGTCTGTCCATGAATCCACATCACAAATGCTGAAGTGAGGAGTGTGAATTGCTGTTTAAAAACTTGTTTTATAGCTTTATTGCGAAGCAACAATCTAGAGTCATCGTATTTGGCTGAAAAAAAAACCTTGAAGAAGGAGAGAGACCACGATGTCTTGTTCTATTAAACAGAGCAAAGATGAAACATTTTGAGTTTTACTGCATTAATTGAAAGTACACACATTCACTCCAGGTGTCATCAGTCCTGTTCTTGTTCTTCCTTAAAACATGTTGGCAATCCTGACAATGGCAAAGAGCAAAGAAAAGCATGAATAACGCACATGATTCATGAAAAAAAAATTACTTATTTATTAATTGATTGATTGATTTCACCTCTCCATCTTTTATTGAAGAAATCTGAAAACCTTGCATGACATTCTGGACAGACGCAGCTATTTGTGTTGATGATCACACACAAACTGGGAACCGGTAATATACTCAGCATGGTTGTCAATGCAAGAGCTCCTCTCAAGGCAAAGGAGTCCACATCATCTGCAGATTAAGGAGGAGAAATAACAGCTTTAGCTTTCAGCTAAATGAGTTTACAGTGGGAGCAAATACTTTTCTTGAATGTAGCCAGACATGCAGAACATAGATTTCAGGATGTTGTCTGTTTTCTGTTAAGTTGAATTGTGAGTATCAGTTACTGTTTGGCTGCTAGACTGTTACTCACGTCTGAGATCCAGCGTGGTCCCATTTCCGAAGACTATGCATCCACACCAGGCAACAGCACAGTAGTAGGTCCCCACATGAGAAAGATTCAGATCCTCCATTGGTAGGTAGAGGTAGAGGTTAATTTTCCTCCCACACTGATCATTCCTGCCTCTGTGGGTGTAAATGAGTCCTGGATGAGATGGTTCAGTTTTCTTGAACCAGTAAACCCTGTGTTCTCCATCACAGGCCCCAGTGGTCACTGTACAGTTCAGAGTCACAGAGCCTCCTGGCTGCATGGTCTCAGATGCTGACGGATGGTCTAAGGCTGGGTTTTTAAAACCTGCCCCCCTTATTATGACAATGGTGCCCTCTGCAAAAGTTAAGACAAATCTATAGCTGCAGGCAAATCTGAAATTGTCAAGTGATTTCTATAGTTTTCTGTATCCAGTGTAAAGAGGGGTTGTCCTTGAATTCATCATGAAGAGAGATTTTTGTATCATACACATAGAAGATAGAGATTAGCCTTGGTTTCTGTCCCAGAGTTTGCTTATACCACAAGACCCATGCTGGTTCATCACCTTCAAAAAAACATTGCAACGTCACATTTTCACCAACATCAGCCGGGATAAAACCTTTGTCTTGATGAACAGATGACTGTGGTTCCAGATCGGTCCCCTGAACTAAATTGAAACCAGAAAAAAAACAAACAAAGCAAATTCATGTGCTTCATTGCAAAGTCAAGCTTTCATTGACATTAACTGATACAACATTCTCTCCTGTTAATTAGATGTGGACTAATTTTTATCAGAAATCTTAATTGACAGGAAATGATACAAAGTAAATGCAGCGTAATCCAAGTCGTGATCACAAAAACATAACTCACCTATGTTCCCTAAGATCAGACATGTGAGATATGATGCAACCGAGAGAGAGATGTCATCATGACCACGCTTCTAGGCTCAAAGAAAATAATCTTTACTTTCCTCCGCTCTTTTGAGGTCACATCCATTTTGATTGGATAGTCTGAAGCCATGTGATCTGCCCCAAATAGGAAATGTGGTTACAGGTTCACTGACATTTTTTTTGCATCTTTAAATAACCTCAAAGACACTGTGCACCAATAACATAATAGGGGAAAGAGTGTGTGTGTTTTTTCCCCCCTTCTTTCAGGTTTGTGCTCAACTTTTTTTCAGGGTGCACAAGTCCTCAAACTAAACACTAAGAAATGCACCAGAGTGCATAAGACACATGTTTGGTTTCACTAGGAATTTGTACCGAACACAGCTATTACATTCAGTTTAGCTGCTCGTGTCAAGTGAACACATTTGAAGTTGCCGTGTGATTGTTGGTGCGCTCCAGTCATGTCTGAACGTACAGACTGTTCAAAAGCACTATAGGCAGGGTGACACCAGAGACCACAGGGGAAATAATACAAACAGAGCATTTTAAAAAAAAAAGAAGTACAGTAATAGTTCTTTAATAAAGCACTTTTTTATATAGGGACATGTTCAGAGCAGCCTTGCCGCTCCAGTGCTGAGCAGTTGTCACCATCTTAAGTCACTATTACCTTTAAATCAGTCATTAACTTGGAACATGGCTAGCTTCACTTTTAAATGCTTCATCAAATGTTCCTGATTGTGGGCAGCAGTGAGAGCTTCATTAGATAAGTGTGAAATTCATCCTTAATCAGTAGTTAAGAGGATATGTGTCAACGGTCAGTGAGGTCAATACAAATTGGTAGACTCAAGTGGAGGGGCAGACTCCAAAGCAACAACAACGCCACCACCAGAGAAGACCCTGACAATATGAGGGGATTAAAACAGTGTGTTTGGGCTGTCACCAAGTTTACTGTAAGCAGATTCCAATACTGGATGTTGTGCTGGCTTCAGTGTGCCAAGGATATGTGAAGCCACGTGTGTTCATACACAGGACAACAAACATCGCAGCAGTGAAGACAACTAAGGTGCAGAAAAAGATGCAGAAAAGCAGTCTTTCTACCAGCTGCCATCCACCACCAATACTTCTTGCATAAGCGTGCCACACCTGATTGTAATTGTTACATATCTTTATGCAGACTTCTAAAACTGTGCAATTTAGCACATTCTTATAAATTTTTAATACCGGCTGATTTGGAAGCTTGTTTAAAGGGCAGCACAGTTTCACCCCTTGTTTATGCTGAAGTGCATTTACAGATCCAGCAGTTGCCATATTTGAGTAATAGTTTGTTTGCATGCAAAGAAAAATGCATGTTTCTTTCATTTTAGGGCGGCGATATTTGTTTTTTTTTTATCCCCAGCACTTACGGTGTGTTCACTAAAAGGCTCCTGCATATTCGGTCCTCAATAAAGTCTCTGCGGCATTTCTTGAACTGGGACCGTTTCTGCACTAAAAAGACTGGCCAGAAAGCAATACTACAAGAGTTAAATACGAACAGTACATCATGAACATGAACATGTCCACTTCTTGCCCTGTAGCCTTTATCCAAATGCTAGTGGTATCACTTACTTGTCACTGCTAGTGCCAGGGTTGTCACATTTAGCACGACTGCTAAACCTTGTAGTAAGCTGGTAGTGGCTCGGGTGTTCATGCCTGCTTGGATCTGTGGACCATCAACTTCAAAACAATCATTGCTGTCTTTGGCAGTTGTACGCCTGCTTAATGTACGCTTATGATTACTTTGATATATATTTTTGGTCTTTTCCTGTTGAAGACTGACTCAGAAGAACATGAGCTCCAGATCTACCAGACAATATATTATGTTGCTCCCACAGACAAAACACGTAGTTAGGCAAGCAGGAGGGCATAAGTTCACAAGTCATTGTCTTGGTGGGTTGATAATGATTGACAGTCTGTTACAATATTGCTAAACCACATTTCCTGAGTCCACGCCCCATTTTTCCAAAACCTTAAACACAAATCTTAAAATTCAAGCTAAATTCACAAAAGTCCAGGCTTTCCTGTCGAAATCAAACCATCACTGCAAAACCAAACACTGTGGCCAGATCACACACACACACACACACACACACACACACACACACACACACACACACACACACACACACAGCAAGTAAAAATATACTCAAACAGACCATCTGTTACACACTACATCATATGATTAAAGACACAGCAGCCAGGGCATGTAGGTAACAGAAAATGTTTATTTCAAGTGTGAACACTGCCGTAGTCAGAGTGACATGACAGTGCTGAATTAGACAAACATTAGACAGTAACAGTGTCACATGCGTGTTCCATTGCCTTCAATATATTCTCTCTGTGCAGGGCTGTCGGTTGAACTCCTTCCACCTCCATGCAGAGAAAACCCCTCTATAACCCTAACCACTCCCTTATCTGGACAGCCATGAAAGTTCACGGTGTCCCAAACTACGACGTATACAGGAGGCACTGCTTGCTGATCCAGCTGTTCACGTGCAGCCATGTGATGCTGTAGACCACCCAGGAACCTGAGGAGGTGTCTGGGGTTGTATTGCCCCAGGTTAGCATGACAGTGGAGGACAACCCCAGTTACAGTGTTTCACAGTTGCTCAAATCATAAACCCCAGTGTCCAAATCAAATCCACAGTAGCCTAAATGAACTTCCTGAATCACACACTCTTCTGGCCAAAACGTGAACACAGGTCTGGCACTAAACTACATCCGCTGCCACTCAACCACTCTTACTCGCTAAACACACGTCAAATGTATGTTGCCGAACGTCAAACACAGTCACACTATACACGTTGTTGACAGACTGTAAACACTGGCAGCAGAATGCCAACACAACTCCAACACTGCTGTTATCTGTTACACACAGCAACTCACAATTGAAAACACATTTGTCCAGTGACAAATGTCGTTTGCCCTTTGTCGTGCTTCTCTCATGGTCATCCTGTGGACGAGGACATGGTTTGTTTTCTCAGTGGTCCTCGTCCTCTTCCTCCTCTGCCTCTCTGTATGAGTCTGTCCATTATAGATGCACATCTGCCACCTGCACACTAAACTGAGTTCTATCCCGTCCAGTTGGTCGGGTCACATCATTGGACGCATGTGTGTTCAACTGTGAGTTGCTGTGTGTAACAGATAACAGCGGTGTTGGAGTTGTGATCACATTCTGCTGCCAGTGTTTACGGGTTTGCAACACAGGTGTGAAACAACTGAGACTGTGTTTAAGGCTCAGCAGCACAGGTGTGAAGTGTTTTTAGTGACTCAGAAAGTGTTTGCTGTTTCATAAAACAGAATGACTGAGTTGCACCGGATGTAGCGTAGTGCCTGAACTGTGTTATGGGTTTGGCCAAAAGAGTGTGTGATTTAAGAAATTCATTTCGGCCAGTGTGGATTTGGTTTGGGGAATAAGAGTTTATTGATTTAGTGATTCAGAAATACTGTAACATAAAGCTGCAGCGCTCGTATGAGGAAACTGACAGACAACAAATATCTTCTGGGCCTTTAAACGCTGAAGCGTATAAAAACTAACAAAAGAACAAATATAGATGAGAAACACGTCCAGTCCTACTGCTTTATACTTGAGTACACACATTCAGCCTTGGTGTTGTTTCTCTGTCTTCCTGGTCTGTCAGCTCTGTGATCCCTTAATGCTGCGTAATGGATGTTTTCTTCATTTTGCTGATTACAAAATATAAAATAGAAAGTTGCTTAAAATGAATTTAAAGGAAAACAAACTAAATATAAGCCAAATTTTTTTATTTCAAAATATTTGAATGTTAACACAAATCATTACCTCTGCATTTGCTGAGGAAGGCAGTGAGCATCTTGAGTGTGAGTCTGGAAAAGAGCAGATAAAGTGCTTTTACTGTCGTGCTGTGTTGGCTGAGTAGATGTTGTCAGCTACTAACAGCAGCAGTTTCAGTACCTGTGAATTTGCTGCTGTTTCTCTCGTGGGTCACGTATAATAAGAAAGCCATTAAAAGACTCAGAAATGTGGTGAACGCCAAAGCTCCACTCAAGACATACACTGAGACACAACAGTCCCCCTCAGCTGTGGAGAGTCAGACAGCAGGAAACATTAGAGACCTTCTAGCCAGCTCCTGTGGAGGATTGTAATATAAGACAGCCAAGTTACTCACACTCAAAGTCCAGCTTGGTCCCGTTTCCAAACAGTATGTGTCCACATGAGGCGACAGCACAGTAGTAGGTCCCAGCGTGAGACACATTCAGGCTCTTCATTGGCAAGTTGTGGACACAGGTGTGTGTTTGTGTGTTGGTTGTCCTCTCACACTGATCATTCCTGCCTCCATGGGTGTAAATGATTCTTGGAAGAGAGTCTCCATTGTCTCTGAACCAGTAAACACTGTGCTCTCCATCACAGGTGCCAGTGTGGACTGTACAGTTCAGAGTCACAGAGCCTCCTGGCTGGATGGTCTCAGAGGCTGACTGCTGGACTGAAGTTTGGATGTTTAAACTTGAACCTTTTACTTCGATGATGGTACCCTCTCCAAACTCAAGTGTGTACCCATAAGCTGCACAGTAGTAAGTAGCTGAGTCTGAAATTTGCACATCTGTTATCTTTAAGGACATTTTTCCTTTCTCAGTGTAAACTGTGAACCGTGGATCACTCTTGAATTCATCATGAAACGTGACGTCGGTGTCAAACTTGTAAAGACTAGAAATGAGCTTTGGTTTCTGTCCCAAGTTCAGCTTATACCAGAAAAACTTTGGCACATCATCACTTTGATAGAAACACTGCACAGGTACACTGTCCCCGGTGTTAACCGCGATAAAACGTCTTTCTTGATGAACAGACAAGGAGAGTTTGAGGCAAATTCAGAGTCATGGGGGAGCTGGAGCCTATTGAAACCTACTAAGGTACACACTGGACATGGTCACCAGTTCATCTCACAGCTAATAAACAAAGACAACAACAGGCAAAGCCAATGTAGAATCACCCATTAGCCTAACAAGCAGGTCTTTGGTCTGTGGGAGGAAACCAAAGCATCTAAAGGAAACCCACAAAGGCACAGTTGAAGACGAATTTGTAAAACAATTCACCACAACAGCCTCCATCCATCATCTGATATAGGAAAGTAAACTTTTTCTGATAATGTTTTATCTGTCTGCATAATTTGTTTACAACAATTTTATGTTAAAGACTAAACCCCCCTCCCAAAAAAACAAAAAACAAGCTGTTGCTAAGGCTCAGAAGGCAGACACATAAAGTGGTGCTGTGTTATGGTCAGTTATATTCAGAAGACCTAAGTAAATTGAAAATTACAGTAAATGCTAGTCTGTTTAAGTCTTAGCACATTGTTTTTACTGGTCGAGGGTAAAAGTGTAGTGTGGAGGAATAACTGTAGATTACAGTATTGCTATATATGCACTGTTATTTTTTCAAGATAGGGCTGCCTTTGGAAATTTGGAAAGGACAGTCTAATCCTTTTTCTTAGATTCATAGCACTCACATGTTATTAGGAAAATATGCATGTAGCAGTTTTATGAAAAGTTCTTGAGAGCAAGTGTAAGAAATAACTGGATTCTTCCAGTTATTTCTTACACTAGTAAGAAATAACTGGAAGAAAAAAATAATTTTTCTTATTAATGATTCTTCATTAATAAGAAGAATCCCAGTAGCTAATTTCAGAGGTTTTACTGATTTCTCTGTTTTGTTTTGTTTGGGTTTTTTTGCTCTGCGGAAGTCAAATATTGTCACCCTCTTAAAATCATGAAGTAATTTTTTCCCCTGATTTTCTGAAAAGACAAAAAACAAACAAATATATATAAAAAACAATGTTTTAGGCAAAAATAACATTTTCATTAAAAACTGACTTTATTGAAAAAGTGGCGATATGCAGAGCTTCTTTGTCTCATTTTCAATAAAAAATGCTGAGTTTAAACATGAATCAGGCTGACTGCAATGACACATTCATAATGACAGTGTAGGAATACTGAAGGGGAAGTTATTTCCATATTTTATAGACACACACTTGAACGCAGTACAAATCTTTATTTTATTTTGGACAGAAAACTGCACAATGCCGTGCAGGTGGAGAGACCATCCTTTAAGCTGATTGGCTGCTCTGTGATGGGGGGGGGGAATAGGAGTTTGGACATTCTGGACATTCATTAAACGCTGTGCAGTGACTTCATTATATGTATGTATGAAGGCCTCTACGCCTTTCTTCTGTGCTGACACACATTGTGCAGGTTCACACAGTTCAAATGAGTTTTATTTACATGAACAGGCATTTTATTCAAGAACTCGAAAGAACAAAAACACATTTAAGCTTCAGGTCCTTGAACCGTTTTCAAGAAGTTCATTTTAATTGCAATCGTTTTCACATTTATCTCTGTGTTCGTCAGTGCAGGTATTCTGGAATTTTCTCGTGTAAAACCAGAAATATTCCGTTTCATTGTGACAGCTGCAACACAAACAGCACTGCTGCTTTCTGTACTGCAGTCAACTCAGTGGAAAATACTAAGAATTAGTAGCACAGGCTTTGATAAGGAACTGACTTTCTGTTTGACTCATTGACGGACTCATTTCTAGACACACGTCTAAAGAGCAGTCTGTTTGTCAGTGAAAACTTTGAACATTTGCAGTATTTTAACAGTTTTAGAACTAGGATATTCATTTATGCTTTCTCAATTTAAATAAAATGACTTCACTGGGTTTAAGCATTAAAAACTACCCTACAAACAGTTTGAAGGTTGGGGTGATGTAGTATTATGCTCAGCTAGTCTCATCGCTTCACAGTGACAGTGCTAAAACGATGGTAATCTGGTCATCAGAACATTAGTGCATCAGTTTGTATGTTCAGGCTCCTACAGGAATCAATGAGTCACTAATTGTGATCCAACTATGCACTTTCTTCCACTCATCCTTTTCAGGACCACCTGGCAGGAGTTTGTGGAGGACTTGGGTTTCTGGAGGGTCCTGCTGCTGCTGCTGCTGGTGGTCATCGCCCTGCTCTCCCTGAGCATCGCCTACGACATCAACAGGGTTCTGCCTTTCTCCACCAGCCAGCTGGAGGTGATGCACTGAGTGAAGGCATGGAGGAAGGTGGTGAGGAAACGTGTGGTTAAGGCGGTACTAAAATGCAAGAGCAAGGTCTGCGTTCAGCTTTGTTTACATTGAACCCAAACCCAGTATAACAATAACATAAAAAGCAGGCAGGCGGACTGTGAGTTTGAGGGGAAGCTTCATGTTTCACGGCAGCAGCTGCAGCAGATATAAACTGTGTGATTATGGCAGCAGATTCAAGCTTCTTACTTTTATCTGAATGTGCTTTTGTTAAAGGTTTTCAGTTTATTCCAACAAACATGTGAAGTAATTCAACGTGCAAAACGAATAAAATCATGTATGACTGTAATCTTAATCAGGGGAGAGGGTCACTGTGTTATCAAGTCAGTTTTATTGACACAGAACAGGTTCTGTGAGTTTTTTTTAAATAAAGAAAGTAAATAAATCTCTACAAGCAAACAGGCAGGGCACACGCTCACTGGAAATGATAAAAGAGTAAAGCCATGAGCAGGATAAATAGTCAATAAAAGTGCGATAAAAAGGTTACAAAGAATAAACAATTTCATGAGATGTTTCAAGAAGCTTCAGAGATTTCTGTGCTGTGAGGATTTGGGGTTGCATATGAAGGCGACCTTCTTCCAGCTGGAGAGTGAAGCTCAGAGAGGAAAAACTTTGTCTTGCTGAAGGGCTCTCATTCATTCAGTTTATAACAAATACATTATAGACTATTAAATATACAAACATATGACATAACTTGATTAGAAGACAAAAATCAATGTAAGAAAACAGAGAAACATAACCTGAGAGAATTTTAACAGCAGAGGGAAAAGGGAGATTTGGACTCCTGAGAAAGTCGAGTTAGGCGCTCATCCAATAAACTGGAAGAGGGGGTGGCTTTCACCAGCTCAGCCTCTTTTATTTATTTTATTTTTTTTTGTTACCCATTTATAAAAATTATTGGTAACCGTTTCTCTTAAACATCTGTTGTTGGTCACGGTTTGATCCTCTGTCCTCTACATCCTCTCCCTGCACATCCTGCTGCTGGAGGGGTCCACCGCCGTTGCTGATGGCTCTCAGATGCGTATCTTCTCCATGTTGTGATGTTTTCCCACCAGCTCCTCCTGTACACCCTTTGAACATCTTTTTCCAGATAAGCCAAGCAAGCAGCCCAGCGATTACAAATACAGCTGCTGTAATGAGGAATGTGGTCCATGTCCAGTAGGGGCACTCTGGTGACTGCAGAGGGGAAGAAGACACCGAAAATAGAAAAGTTAGTCACAGCAGTTTGAATGAGTTTTAACTAATAAAGGTGATTGAAATGACGCCAAAATCACAGATCTGCCAGGCACTAATGTTTTGCATTTCAAGCTAAATCAAGACGTGCGCTGCAACAATCGTCTTCCTGTGCGCCCCTAAAACCTAAGTGACATAAAATGTGAGTGCGCAGCAGTTATGCAGTTAGGCATTATAGACGCAGGAGAGCAGCAAGCAACACCAATCCCACTGCTATCTTGGGAAGTTAAAGGTTTACAGTCAAGTGTAAAAAACACTTAAATGCAGTGTACTTACCACCTGTGCAGGTGTAGGCCGAAGCGTGGTCACTGATTTGGGGACGATCACTCGGACTTTCAGGCGGACGGCAGAGCGGTGTTTCTCCGCCTTGTCGATGTCGCAGTAATAGACGCCTTGATCTTTCACCTCAGCTCGCTTTATGGTGAGAGACAGGTCTGCCCGCTGGTACCAGTCTGATAGTATTGACACCCTGCTTTCATTAAACCCTGTCCCATAGGCAATTTTCCCCGTCCGGCCGTTCAGCTCCAGCAGCAGCTCTCCGTTTCTCCTCCAGCGCGCAGACTTCACAGACTGACCTAATGTGATGGAGCGGCATGAGAGGGTGGCATCCTCACCCTCGGAGACAACAACTTCAGAGGGTACAAATACTTGTAGATCAGTAAGCTCCGTCTTTTTCTTCTCGCATGTAAACTCATACAGACCCTGGTCATTTAAATCTACACTTTTTAGTATCAGAGCATCGCTGCTTACAGTCACCCGGTCAGTGTGAGCTCGCCCCGGCTTCCAGTTACCAGCAAGGGAGGCGACCACCCGAGTGCTGCCGTCCTTCAGGTGTAGATTCAGTTCTCCTTTGCCCTTCTTGCAGTCCTCTGTGAGGAGAAATCTAACATCCTCCACTGCACTGGCTTGGATCAATTCTCCAGAAACCTGGCTGATAAAAACTGTAATAATGGGTAGAAATACTGATGCAAGAGCCATGCTGTCACAGTGGCAGAGAAGCGACTCCTTCCACTCCAAGCACTGACTTTCATATACAGAGGGGGGACTCCTGTGTGTGTACACACACAAGGGAGGGAGTTAACCTCCCTCCTTTGTGTGTGTACACACGCAGGAGGGATATTTTACAGAGGGGAAAGGGGGGAGAGGGACCTACTAATCTGTTAGCAGATTAGCTGAACTTTCTCTGAGCAGAGAGAGGTCCCTCTCCTCCCCCTTTTCCCTCTGCTGTTAAAGTACTCCTCCGCTGTGTGTGCTGACCAGGAAACAAAACGTTGTTTCCCACCGTACTTGTTCTTTTAGCAAGCGTCATTCATCTGCCAATAACACATTAGCACAGGATGAGTGGTTTTCCACTGTCCTTTTTTAAAATATTTTTTATAAATATACTGGGTCCTCCCTGAAGAGACAATCTGTTAATGTACCATAAACTGCTGTAAAAGTTAAATAACTTTTTTTTTTTTAGCTCATTTTAAAATTTCACTTTGATGAAAAACACTAGTAATATTTAAAGAGAATCTTGCAAATAATTGAAATTACTGACCCGCCTTCTGAAACCATATCCAAACAGTTGATCAGTAGATTAAAAACCTTTATTTATAGTCTCTGCGCCACTGATGCACTCAGCTGTTAGCTTTTTAACCTGATCTGCGGCCCCTTGCTGAACATTTATACTGTTTGTAATCACAGAGCATTTTATTTCCTATCATTAAAGTGCAGGAAATAGACTCGCTGCTGAGCCGCGTCTATTTCCAGTTTTTTTCTTTCTTCAATCGCGTCGGAGCTGGTCACGGGGCAGCGGAAACAACTTATCAGTAAAAAACAAACAAACAAACAAACCGATCATTCCGTCGGTCTGTGCGGTAAAGACACGGGAAAGTTAGTGAGCAGCTTTTTCTGCAGCCTGGATTTCAAAGAGCTCCTGCGGGACTGCAGGTAACCTTTGGGGCTCGGCTAGCTGCGCTGACGTTAGTTAAAATGATCACGTTTTCTCATGAAAATCCAGCAAATGTAAAGCTGTTGACATATCCTCCTGGTTATTGTTACTGCTCAGAGAAAGTTCAGCTAATCAAACACGAGTTAGCTGCATTAACCTGACCAGAGGACGGACTACAATTACCCTAGATTAGCATGTTAGCCTTGCCAGCACACTAAGCTAATGTAGCCTGTTCAGACTTAGCGACCTATCTGAACAAAGGCTGCTGTTTGCTCCCCTCTGTGCATCCATCATTAAAGTTAAGTTTATTTTTGATCTGAAACATAAAAAAAGAGGTCTGTGTAACACTATTGTACTGAGATTTAAAGACCCACAACACGGAAGCGAAAGAGGCCACGAAGCCAGGGTGTGACACGATAGGCTATCAATGATCAATAATCCGACAAACTTAATGTTTCTGGTCAGATATTTCTCTGATTTTTCAGCTTTTGCCCCAAGTTGACTAACACAGGCCCGTCTGTGGACGTTTTGTAACGATTACTTTAATTTTAACGCTACTCATGGCTGCAAGGAAAATAACACGATTTTCATCACTGGTCTGCAGTGCCCGTCAAAAAGTTTGTCCAAGCAGTCACATTTTTCATACTTTTGACTGGTATTTTATATCTGCAGGGTTATTAGTCCCTAATGCTTTAAAATAAATGCAGCAGAGTAAATGCTGAAGCCTCTGTACACAGACGGGGCGCCAAAAAGTGATATTTGCAACAAAAAAAAGGGGAAAAAAGAGAAGGAAATGACCTTTTAGCCTATTCTTTATTTATCTGTATAAAAACTGTCATTCACATAAAAAAAAAGTCTTTTTAGAGCGATCTGACCAAGAGGGCTGCAGAAATGACAACAAATATAACATCACAGATCTATAAAGGTATTTAAAGTGGCCAGCCACGTATGCATGTAGAAAGTAAAGTGTGTTAACTTCTCATTATTTTTTATGATATTCAAAAATGATATAAAAATATCATTGACATGATATGATACTCAAAAATTAATTTCCAGCAGATCCTAATGACACATCTTACCTGTTTTACAATCACAGTGTTCAATGCGATCAGCCTGAATTGATTACTTCAGAGTGCGCGGCATTGTCTGATGTCTATTGTCACAGCAGTACTTCTTTCACAAGCGGTAACAGTTAACATGTCTGGCTCAGAGCTGTTTTTACTCTGTTTTAATTTCTAATTAAAGCCACATAAAACATTTTTAAATCATTATGTATAACTATAGCACTAATCATGCTGTACAAAGACAGATAAAAGCTGCTGTAAATGAAGCATCTTTCTTCAAAATTATTCTAGTTTTGATATTTCAAGACTCAAAGGTGGACTAGTGAAATATGTAATAATTAGTATTCTATTACTTGCAGTGGCTCCAACTGTGGCTGTGTAGCTGGACAGTATAATAAAATAATGTCCCTCAATTAAATACAGTCACACGCCTCAAGAGCACCAGCATAGGCCAGCTGTGTAGTATAAGTATTATATTGGAGCTCATAGTGTAAATCAGCAATTCAGCTTTTAGGATTTTCACACTTTTCCTCTTTGTTCATCACCACAGGCACACTGCACCCCCTCGAATGTCTCCTATGTCTTCATCAATAACTCGTCACAGACCAGTGTGCCTCTGCTGCAGTCCTGCAGTGACGGACACCTGCCCTTCACCAGGAGGCTCCTGTGGCTGCACCGGTTTCCACCTAGCCGCTGTCTGAGGGAATGTAGACATGCTGCCTCCTGCTCAAGTTCCCGGCTGAACCGAGTACAGCAGTGCACCTGCTTGGTCATGTGGATGTGATACAGTTCCTGGTGTCCAACGGGCTGAAGATGGACAGGAGATCAAGAGTTTGGGTGAAAACGGTGAGCTTTTTCATCCTCTGCAGTTTAATGTTCTCTCTTTTCAACTCCAGTTTTAGCTTCATGTCAGAGCCATAGACTTTGATATGATGGAAGCTAAAAGCCATTTTCTTTCCACACACTCTGAACCATACACTTATCAGAACTTTTACTTGGCTTCAAATGGGCCTTTGGGGGTTTTCGCACTACCAGTCCATAATGTCGGCAATCAAAACACCGTCTACTGTACAGCCGACAGCAGCTCAGGTTTCTAGTGTGCACAGTGGATACTGTGGTGTTCAGTTTCCATCTTGTGTGTAAAAGGGAGGGCTCTGCCTCCCGACTCAACATGCTGCTGCCATTAAATCCTAAATGAGCTAATATTTTTCTTAAAATCTGACTTTTCTCAGTCTAAGCATTTGATGTGTTTCTGTGTTCTAATGTGAATAAAATCTAGGTTCATCATTTTTATTTTTATATAATGTTCATGTGTGTGTACCATTGATCAGGTGATACTGATAGAAACAAAAGTGTGACAATAGTAATTGCAAGTTTCCACAAGTGGAAAACATTTAAGACCAATCCTCCAAGGAGTGGACGTTCAGACTGTACAGGCCTCAGCATGTTAAATGTTGAAGGTCATGCTAGAAAAAGACTGAACAAGTACGGTGTTCCGAGTGCCAGAAGAAAGTCTCTTCTCTAAAATATAAAGCACGTGGCAGCACAGCTTAGCTTTGGAAATCTGCATCTGAGCACGGTGCTTTGGGCAGATGCGACCAAAGTGGAGCTCTTTTGGTCATAATGCACAGCGGCGGCGTGTTTGGTGAAACCCAAACACAGCATATCAGCACAGACACCTCGTACCAGCTGGTGGAGGGGGGATGATCTGGGCTTGATTTGCAGCCACAGAACCTGGGCACCTCGCAGCCTCTGAGTCCACCATGAACCCCTCTGTATCCTGGAGTATGCTAGAGTCTAATGTGACCTGTGCAGGGTGTACCCTGCCTCTCGCCCTATGATAGCTGGGATAGGCTCCAGCACCCCTGCGCGACCCTGAACAGGATAAGCGGAAGAGGATGGATGGATAAACGAGTGTTTCTCTTTGTTTCATTTTTGACTTTGTGAAATCTGCTGAGTCCAAACCCTTTAGTAGTCATAGTTAACCTCTGACTCATTCGTGTTAATGTTGCCTCAGCAGTGAAGACTCACTTTACTATTTGAGGTTTACGATTCATTTCACTGAATGAAGTGTAAGTGTGTGTGTGTTTGTGTGTGTTTGTGTGTGTGTGATGCGTGTGTGTGCTGGTCTCACAGATTTTCCTGGTGCTCTATAGTTTTAATGGTTTATATTGTCTTTCAGCCTCAAGGCTGATATCAGTGCTGATGTGTTTACACAGGAAATTAATGGCACTAATCTGTGTAACTGAAGTGACTCATTGAGTGTTTGAAGTCATTCAGCTGTAGATTAACTTTTAGTGTCATTGATCCACTGAATGAGTCCACTGAGCTTCAGCCAGCAGACTGACGTTTACAGCGTCCGCTATATTGATCCGTTTGGACATTTAGGCCCAGAGAGATCAGAGCAGTCTCAAAAGCAGCAGAGAACAGTGAGCTTACTGTGTGAAAGTATAGTAACTGCTCATAAATGTGCCATTTCACAGAGAGCAGCGCAGGGCAGTGTGAGTGAGCGTGGAGAGATTGGGAGGAGAGATGCAAATGTAAACAGTTAGCAGAAAGCCAGCAAAGCATAACTGCACTGAAACACAGAGAAACACACACACACTATTCTCCTGCTGGCTTATAAATCATCCTATTCCTGCGTGGACCTTGGCCCTCATTTACATTAACAATACGTATGCACAGATCTGTGCTTATGAGCATTTCATGCACAAATTAGTGATTTATCAATATTTTTGTACCTGAATTTGTGCAGGTTTGCACTTTAGGAACAAATTTAGAAGTTCCCCTGACCATCCGTATGAACAAATGTTTCAGGAGCTGAAACACAAGTCTTTAAAGTGAATGCTACTACAGCTACTATTATTATTATTTATTTATTTTTATTATTGTTGTTTGGTCGTTATTTAGTTTGCCAACAACGCCACAAAGTGCTCAGAATTATGTGAAAGAAAAGATCCATAAAGAAAGCATAATACTAAATGGAAAGCTGCAGGCTTTAACGTTTAAATTCCCTTATCTCATCTTCAATGCTCTTATCTTCCATTAGAATAGCTTCTGTCATTGCTGGATGCCGTCACTTGCAGAATCATTTCTTGGCAGTGTTCCACGGATGCCGGAGAATCTGGATTTATTTATTTTTCATTGCAGTGAGTTTCTGATCTGGGGTCCCCGTCCTCCACCTGCTTTCCTCCGGTTCTTGTAGTCTTAGTTTTTTTCACACCAATTTTGCTTCCAAACTTTTTTTTACTTGAGCCACAGACAGTGATTCAGGGGAAACGATATTCAGCGCTCCCTTTATTTTGGACTGAGTGTCACTTTATATACATTTATTTATTTTTAAACGGTTGTAACTCCCGTGGAAACACTTTGGAAAGCTGTGCCTCTTCTGGCTTTCCTCCTTTGACCTCAGATAGTATCATTCAGAGTTCTACATTCAGACTTTCTCCTCATTTCTTGCCTTAGAGGTCCAGGCTTCTCTCTTACCACATCACCACTTTCTCTGCTTCACTGGGAGGTAAACATGTTTCCTTATATAGAGAAATGAGATTGCTCAAGGCTGTTGGTTCCCATTGACCTTATTCACTAAATACACACGGTGGTGAGAGCAAAATAGGCGTGTTTCATAAATCTGATGGTAATTTTCCGTCAAACTCATTTACTCATCTGTAACGTACAGTTAGTGAGCAGGATTGCAGAGTCCTGAGGCACATGGTGCATAAAAGGCTCCACACTGTCAGTGTGTCTTTGAGCAACCAGCTGATATGCTGTATAGTGCAGTTTGCTAATCCGCAGAAGAAAGAAACCTCAGAACAGCAGCAGCAGCATCTTCAGTCTTTTCTATGATCTTTGAAAGGAAGCAGGTCGCCCACTGTACGCACATTTTTACCCTTAATGTTGCTTAAAAAGCTTCATTTACTTTGTTTGCCGGTTTCATCACCAAGTGAAAATAGCTCTGAAGTAGCTGTAACAATGAGGTTAAATTGGCCTTCACAGAGCACTGACCCCCACCATAACGCTTACGTTGTACCACCAGCTGTTAGCCAGACCACCAATTGATTGAAACAGACTTCGGTTCATTGCTCCACCAGCTTCAGCTGGTAAACAGACTCCCTGACATGTATTTGGCACCTGAGGCTGTAATGCAAGACAGATGCGGTGAGTGATGGTGCAAGGCAAGTGGAAATGATGCTGACAGGAAGACAGAAACAGGAGTGAAAGTATCATCTGCTAATGCAGTGGCATAATTAGCAACCAAAAGAAGAGAGACAAGTCTGACAGGGGTCAAAGAAAAGGTCAAAGGTATTCAGTTTGCATTGAAATAATAATGGAGGTCCTCACTTTGAAGGAAAGGAGAAAATTTGCTCAACAAGTTGATTTTGGAAAATATCCAATTTGGATCTTATTCACTGAGCAATTACATGTTTCAGCTTTAAACTCTAAAGACAAATAAAATGCAGAATTTGTAAGAGTGTCTGTGAATTTCTGTACTTCCTGCTTTTAGAAGTCTGCTAAACGAAATTTTACTTCCGCTTTTTACAGTTATTACTAATACTGAGATTATTCAGCACCTTCTGTTTCTGGCAGATTGAATTTAATTGCCATATTTAGGAAAGATTTTCACATTTTACCTCCGTTCGTCAACACAGGCATGCAGGAGTCTTCTGATACCCACTCGAACAGTTCCTGGGGTCCAGCAGCCTGCAGCTCAACATCTGGTAAATCTTTAGGAAACTGAAACTGTCTCAATTTAACTTCAGTTTTTGGTTTCATTAGCCTTTAAATCCTTCAGGAGTTGCTCTTTATTGTCACGTATTTGCTACCTGGGATGTTTTATCTTTTCCACCACGCTGCCACATCGTTCGTTTCCATCCACCGTTTGCTCTCCCTGTCACATGGGGTTCATTTAGCTGGCGCTCCAGTGAAGCTCAGTTGAGTCATTTGCTTACATTTGGTTACACATGAGCAGCTGCTTATTTGTCCTCCTCGCGCGCCTTCACAGCCTGGTTGAGCTCAATGTTGTCTTTTTGCCTCAGATGGCGAATCGACTTTGTCGTCTCCACAATACTTTGCATATTTGCATATTGATCTGCATATGTAGATGGAGCTTCGTGTTTATCAACTATTTGGCGCTGAAGAATTTGCATGAATCACTGTGATTTGATCATGTAAATACTGTGTTAGTATACAGTTAAGGCAGTGAGTGTGTGCTACTTTATTTGATTGAAATCTGTGCATTTACCTTTTATTTCTGACCATTTGTTGAATCAAACAGCTTAATATTCAGTCTCTGTGCGGTCTGACACTGAATAAGGGGAGGTAACGCCTCTCTTCTTCAGTCAGAAACCGCATCAGAGGAATTGCTCAAAGACATCAAATACAACAGCAGAAAGCAGCTCTGGTGCTGATTAATGAATCAGATGAGCGAGCTGATCCATGATGCGTGCACTCTCTGTAACTCAGTTAAGCGGAAAATGAAACAGATTCTATCGTAGACAAAAGAGAGTGCCGCAGACTGACAACATACCATCACCGTGTAACCACAAGCCGATAACCAAAGCAGTACAAGCCACAAATGAGTCGGGTTACAGCCTGGCTCAAAGCCCGGCAAGGAGTGGGAGCGATTATGGGATGCATTATTAAACCAGCACTTAACTGGCACCATCAAATATATTTAATGTTAGTAATTTACAGTTGGATGTAGTTGCATGCTTCGTGCCATGCTCACCAGCTCTGTAGTAAATCCCATCCAGTCAGTGTATAACTGGAAGAATCTGTTCAAAGCTCTCCTCCATGGAGCCATTTTGCTTTGGGGAACTTCTTTGTGAGTAATGCTGAGTTTAAACATGAATGACGGGCTGATTGCAATGACACTTTTACCATGACAGTGTAGGAATACTGATCGGAAAGTAATTTCCATACTTTATACACACATTCAAATGCAGGATGAATCTTTATTTTATTTTGGACAGATGCATTAACGGTAACTCATGCGCATCCAGTTTTACAGTTAGCATCAAAGCACAATATTCTTCCTGTGTAGCTGCACGATGCTGCGCAGGTGGGGAGTTTGACTGCTCTGTGATAGAGGAAAAATAGGACTCAGATTGATTGATTGTTTGATTTAATGATCACAGCTCCCCTTTAATGCTCCTAATGAGGCTCTGGATGCCCGATTCATTGATAATATTTTTCCAGCTATACCTTCACATTAACTTCTTATGCCTGCCCTCAGAAACATAAAGGACGAGTACTCAAGGAAAGAACGTCCTTCTGAGTTGTTTTGGTAATTTGGTTAATTAGTGAGTGACAAATGCAGGGGTTGAGAAATGTGTTGATGTGAACTCTTCGAATTCCCCTCGTCTGTATATCAGACTTAGAGAAGTGATGCTTTCGTAGAACAAAAAATGTGTCTTTACGGGGCTATTCTTTGACGTTCTGCAAACACACTCGTGCACTATTCCCCATTATTGGCATTGGTTGGTGAGACAAAGCAGTGCATGTTCATGGTTGTTTGTGTGTGTTACAGTAACAACATAACTGCCATTGCTGCTGCTGAGGTCAATGAATCAGTACAATTACTAAACCGCGACTTCCTCTGGTCTCCTTTCCCTCTGCCCTCCACATGCTTGACCGCAGTTACAGCTGACAGCTCGCATTTTTTTAGAAATGATTCAGTGCTGTTTAGCACTGAAAATACTCAACTAAACTTTGACTGCTTCTTGTTATGTTAAGCACAACAAAGAAGTCCTTCTTCTTCCTATTAAGAGATTGGCAGCATGCCGTCTAGTGCACATGCAAATACCTCTGATTTTGGGATATGGAAAAGCTCAAAGTGTATATCAGGAGCCAAGCAAACACAGCTCTCCCTTTAATGCTCCTCATGAAGCTCTGCCTGCTCTTCTGGATGATCTTTTTCTTGTCACTGTCCTCAGAAAGATAAAGGGTGTGCCCTTAAGAAAAAATGTCTCTTTGAGCCACTTTGTTACTGCATGTAGAGAGATTGTGTGTGTGTGTGTGTGTGTGTGTGTGTGTGTGAAGTAATATCTGGGCCACAGGAAGTAGTTTGTACTGCAGTTGGGGAAAAATGGCAGAAAAAGCCATGAATGACATGCTGGGCTGAGAAACGGGTTCATGTGAGCTCTTGGGATTCCCCTGTTGTTTTTGCAGTGCTGAATATGAGGCTGAGGGACAGAAAGAGAAGGGGTGTGGCTGCTTTTGATTTACTCAAACTTTGACATTATGTATTTGCATAAAAATCTTATTTCAGGAAGTTTTCCAAACAGACTCTTGTTCACTGTGCATTATATGCAGGAAATGGCTGAAATCTTACAGCCATTAGCCAATCAGATTACCAAGGTGCTGTACAGGGTGTGAATACTGAGAATAGTTTAAATATATTTGCTGAATAAAATTAGAAATTAAGGTTCAGAGGACAAGAAAACAGACAACAGAAATGTTAGTGTGTGAGTTTTAACTGACTTTTCAATGTAGTCCAGCATTTATTTAAACAGAAAACCATGGATTAGATACAATTTAAAGCTCAACATAAAGATATGCTAAGATCTGTATATGCAGCCTGTGATGTGACTGCAGAGGACCCCCCCCCCCAAAAAAAGAAAACTTTATTCAATTTTTGCCAAAAATAAAAAAATAATTGTCATGTGTCAGCACATATCTCCAGTAGATGTGGCTCTTTCTAGGAACACGCCTATTAATCTCTGTCACCACCACTGCAGCAGCTGAGAGGCAATCGAGGGCAGGAAACATGATGTGATTGTTCATATGACAGGAATGCGTTGTTCCAGAGCAGCACTCACTCATAAACTCAACGATCTCCATCCTGCAAATTACACAAAAGTCAGTGTTTGCTGCTGGGACAGCTGTCACAAGCACCGCCGTGTGCCGAGTAGCAGTCCCGTGAGCCACAACTCTGAAGTGCTGACAACACATTTTGATCTAGTTGTACGAGAGAACTTCAGACTGAAGTGTGCACGGCAGAAATGTGGAGGCATTAAAGACGCGATAGAGCAGCAAAGAGGAAAATGTAAGAAAAGCATATAAACAATCACATTGTGCTATTTAAAGTAATAATTTAAGCTGAGCTCACTGTATGGCGAGTGACAGGTCTGCTCGTCGGTGCCAATCAGATGTCCGCTGACACTCGCTTGGATCAAACGTGGCTGATAAAAAACGAAGGAAGGATGCAGAGACTGTTGGAAGTTTCATCTCATCGGAGTGGCGTAAAAATGTGGCCTTTATCAGCCACAGCAGCCTTTGCAGTGACTAATAATGCAGCATGCATTGGAGTTAACTGTTTTAATTTAACCAGACAGGATTAGCAAGATTATTAGCTTAGCATGCTACCAAACCAAGCCTTCACAAAGCACGTCGACATTCATAAACGAGGGCTGCTACACTTCTCCCTCCTGTTTTGTTTTTCCCAAACATAGTTTGAGTGTAATTTGTGGTGTTGTGGAAGTTAATAAAAAGTTAGTGTTTAAATGATTTTAAAGACCAAACAACAAACAGACTCAGAACTGAAAAAATAAATAAATAAAAGGGCCAAAAATTAACATTTAATGAAAAGTATGAATATTTGTATAAGTGCTGAGAAGCCACAGGATAGGCTGTCAGTGAGTCCACAAACCAAGAGGTCCGTTTCATGTTTCTTATCTCATATTTGTCAGATTCCCTCTTTGTGTTTGCGGCGTGTTACCCGTATTTGCTAGAATATGATCAGATGACCGTTATCTGGGACTCGCTCTGTGTCAGGTGCGTATATGGCTTTGTGGTTTCTGCATGACACACAATCTCTGTTGTTTCTGTGCGGCTGGTGATGAGAACATGAGACAGACAAATTAGCAGCACTTTAGTGCAGAGTTCACCTGCTAAATATCACTAAATCAGACACAGCACAACCCCTTTTATTGAGCTTTTGCTTTTATATAACTGAACACTATTATTACTTAATTACTGGCTCATTTATCCCTCCATGTGAGTCTGAATATCTCATCAATCTCACCAATATCTCACTTTCATATTAACAGTTTAGATGAGCTTTCCTTGTGAAACCTGAACTCTAGGCTATAATTTCAATTCACTATCACTTTTTTAGGGAAGTCTGAGCATTTGTGTCGTGTTAACCAAAGCACTTTGCACGTTAGTCGCTGGATTATTAAAATCCCAACACGAGTAAGAGAACCGTGGGGGTGTCGTCTTGGCTTCTGTTCAGGCTGCAAAGCTTCTACCCTTCTCAGGCTACTCAGACAGCCTGCCAGGCCTTACGTCTAACCTTTTGTGGTTTATTTATTTTGATTTATGCAGACTGAGACTGTGTTTCTCTCGGTGCCTCCACCATTACCTCTGAGACAGAACACTTGTGTGGCACATTTAGGCATTTATGTAGTTGTAATGATTTATTTTACACAATGTGTGTGTTTCAGAACCGTGATCCATGTGCTTAATGACTGTGTTTATACAGTGCTATGTAAAGGTCTTGAGCCACCCTTCATTTTTTTTTATATGTTGCTAAAAAAAAGGGAATTAGGTGCAGGCATTTATTGCAGTCAGAAATGCAGTATATGAGGAAATAACAGAGTTTGCACAATTCCAACAAGCTTTGAAAGTCCATATTTGGTGTGATCACCTTTATTCTTCAGCTCAGCCTGAACTCTCTCGCATTTCTTTAAGCAATCTTCATGATGAGCTCTGCAGGCTTCTTGAAGGACATTCAAAGCTCTTCTCTGGATGCTGGCTGCCTTTTGATGATCCCACACTGCTTTAATAACGTTGATATCCAGGGTTTGGGGAGGCCAGTGCATGACTGATAGTGATCCATTATGTGTTTTTTAACCCAGTGTGTTTTTACTGCATTGGCAGTGTGTTACTGTTCCTTTGTGTTCAGCCAACAGCAGCACAGTTCGCACCGGCAGTAAGAGCAGTTGTTGTTAACCCGGACCCCACCCGATCTGGTATGGAAATCTCATTCTTTATGTTCCACATGATTAATTTTGGCCACGCTGTCCTGAAACAACCCTCTCCGTTTATCTGGGCTTGGGACTGGCACCCGGAGCACACTGGCTTGCAACCCCGTTGTGGCTGGGTTATGTCTCACACTGTTTCATGTTGTGTTATGTGGGCATACGGGGTGATGTAAACACACACACTCATATCTTCCCCTCGACTTTCATGTGGCCGGCTTTCTAGATAGTGTGTGAGGGGCGATCTGTCTGCAGTCTGTGTGTGGTGGAGGGAGTTTATGCAAGATTCAGACGATCTGTGACATTAACTAACATACCAGGTCTTCATCTTACAGTGGAGAGGAGAGAGAGCTTCTAAATTGGGTTAAAAAAAAAAGGACTGATCATCAAAAGAAGGAAAATCCAAACAGCTTGACAGAAACCGCAATAAGAGAACTCTGTTTCCTGCAGCTTGTATTCTCAGGCAGTACACGGCCCTTCAGGGTCTGTATGCCTGTGACCAACCCTTCAGCAATCTCTAAAGTTAACAAACCCGAATGCAGCAGTAGCCTCATACACTGAATTTAAGAGGAGGGAAAAATAAGTGCATTTAAACTTCTCATGTGCAGTCATCAGAAACCTGCACAAACACGGATTCTCTGGATCTTCTTACAAAATAAAGGCTTTAATATTCAAAGAAGGTTCTCTCCGGGTACTCCGGCTTCCTCCCACAGTCCAAATGTTTCCATTTTGATGAAAAAGTCCAGCTGTTGTCACAGCCGTGGCATCGGTGGTGTGTGTTCCACAAAAACCTTAACGTGGGCCATAACTCGAGAATGATGTGACCTCGGGTGAGTTCAGTTCCTCAGTCACCTTGGCTGGAAAGGAAATGGTGCCTGTCAAATAGTTTTATGGTTGGCATTTTCTAAAGATTCAACTAAACAAATGGGTGTAAGTGTGCGTTTTTACACCAGTAACAAACTGATTTAACTTTAACTTTCTTTTTTTTTAAAATCTAGTATGATGATCAAATTGCTTGCCGGTTAGAGCCATCATGGTTGCATCCCTGGCTATCCCTGGACTTTCCCATTGTTCTGATTATTGGTCAATAATGAATTTTAAAGTGAGTCATTATTTCCCACTGAACTCATGGCTCTGGTAGTAAAGGCTGTCAGAGGTCGTACCGTAGCCTGTTTCAAAAACCTCTCACAAGATCTTTGCTGTCTGATGCTGACTGGGCAGTAATGTCCCCCTCGAGGCTTCTGCAGCAGTAAATCTTTCTGCTCCGGTCTGTTTGTCATGCTCATTACAATCAATTATTATGTCGTTACTAGAAATTGCAGGAAAAAACAAAGCCTGTAAACTTTGCACAACTTTCCATTATCCCCACCACACCAGTGAGCCAATCCCTTTAAAAAGCTATGAGAAGTTGTAGGAGAAGTAGACTGGCAGATTCATGGCAGGAAGCAATTTTTACAATTTAAAAATATCACAGTGCATACAGTACTGTGTGAAAGTCTCAGGCCAACTTTCATTTGTTCATATTTTGATAGAAAATGGGAAATAGGTGTAGAAATGTGCAAACATAGCTGGAAATATAGGGCAAAATCTACAATTCTAACAGGCTGGAAAGTGAATATTTGGTATGACCACCTTTATTCTTCAACATACCTGTCCAGGTATGCGTTTATTGCATTGGGAGTGCAACTGGGATCTCTGTCATGCTGAAAAATGAAGATGTTGCCAATTGGCTGCTTTCCAGACAGTCCAGATGCATCGCTCAGGTCATGGTGTAACTTTCATATGCTGCTCATGTGCTGTACAGAGTTTTTCTTTTTTTAGGCCTGATACTTCTGCTTTTGTGCTGTCTTATCATTTTTCCATGCCAGGTTTTCATCTAATAACCTTGTTGGTGCAAAAAATACTTCTTTTTTTTTTTTGCCTGTCAAATTGTTTTATGGTTGGCTCATTAGGAGCAAGACTTTTGCACAGTGTGGAAACCATCAAACACTTTAGATTTGTTGCTGCAGGTGGTTCACTGAGAATCCTGAGCTGCTGCTTCTGCTTCATGACACAGGCAACATGACCAGCTGTGGATGGAGGAGGTCCCTCCTCTCTCTTCCTGAGGTCAGTCATAGCAACTCAGTGTTAACAGTGACGATCTTTGAAAGGCAGCAGATTGTAACATCTGGCACTCTGTATGTAATATGCATTCTCCATGAATACTCTTAAATAACTATTAGCTTAATTTACTATGTGCTAGTATTAAATCAAAGTAAACCCCCTGTTGTTAAATCCTTTCACTTTAAGCAGATTAACTTGTATGATGACCAAATTGCTTGTCATTCGCTTGTGCGGTTTCAAATATGATTTAATCCACTTCTTAAAAAAAATGTACTTCTTTAAAATCTAAGAAAACATAATTAAATTCGTAATGTAAACTTAATTTATTTCATGGCTCTACAGATTAGATGACGTCTTATTTACATAACCACGTTTTGAATGAACCAACAGATTATTAACAGCAAATAAAACCTGATCTGTAAACACCATAGGTGTTTACATTTTTATCAGATTTGAAAAGGAAAGCAACCACCACCCTTGTCTTCCGTCTCTTTGTGGAGTCTCAGACTGATGTAGACATCAGGACTCTGTTCTTCTTGTTCCTGAAGGTAAATGGACCAGTTCTTATATAGTGCTGTTCTACTCTGTCTGAGCACTCAAAGCGCTAATACAACACGTTTACATTTACCCCATTCATACAAGCGCTTCCATGATTAACTAAGCTAAGTGCTTTTATTATCTAATGTTCACACACATTCACACTCCAACGGTTGCGTCGGAGAGCAACTTGGGGTTAAGTATCTTGCCCAAGGATACATTAGCATGCAGGGTAGCCAGGAATCAAACCGCCGACCTTCCGATCAGTGGGTGACCTGCTCTACCTCCTGAGCTACAGCCACCCACAAGGCAGTTCTTTGCGACTCTGGTTGTTTGTTTGGGGTTGTGCTGAACCTTATTTGTGGATCCCTCCTAACAGTTTGTGTCTATCTGTTTCAGAGTGATGGAGAGCTGCTCATTAATTAACGCAAACCTGCAGAGCAGCGAGGACCTCCTGCTTCAGGACCTTCAGGTAGGAGTTTATGGAGGACTGTGGTTTCATTAGGGTCCTGCTACTGATAGATGTCTTTGCTCTCTTCCTGCTCTGCTGCATTTATTGGTTCTCTCTTTCTCATGAATGTATTTTATGCAGCTGTGATGGTAATTATTCACATCATAATAAAAAGTCTTTGAAGTAGTTCTTGTTGTTGGTCTCTTCTCCTTAAATCTGACTGGAAATATTTTTGCTGTATTTGCGATGTCTGAATGGAAAGTGCCTTTAAAGAAACACAACATACAGTCCTTAACAGATTTATTAGACCACCAACCACAGCTCCGCCACTGCTGCAGCTGCACAATGGTGTTAATTTAAGGCACCATTGGCTCACAGCCACTGTGGCTGTGAGCCAATGGTGCCTTAAATTAACAGTATTCTCACAGCCACCACAGCCACAGTAGTGTAAAGCCGACTTGGCAGCGGAACTAATGGGCCTGGCCGCACTCCAGTGGTGGTTACCCTTTAACCACCCTGATAGCTCTATGACACACTTAACATCCACCTAATTCTAATTACGTCCCATGAATTCATGTATCTACCTGCCTCGGCTCAGCTCCCCTATGCTGGCACACTCTGTCAGGAGTCCATTCAGGAGATGGGGTAAAGTTCTACCTTTAGAACTACACATTTAAGGTCAGCTTTACACACTAAGATCATTTAGAAGGGGCGGGTCTGGTTGACTTTGTCTCAAAAATATTTTCATAATTTTAAGTGGTGAATAGAGTTTATCAAAAAGTAGTGATAACAGAGTATATGTGCCAATACAAATGTCCATCCTGAAATTCAGCAACATCAGCGAGTGGAGAAACAGGAAGTAAGATGTGAGTCCCTCAAGGCTGCACAGAAAACTGCCTCCAGAACAAGGTACGCTCTGCAAAAATGAAAGTGTCAAATGTTCAAACAGTAAGACCCCCCCCCAAAAAACCCCTGCAATAATTTCAGTTAAAACAGCTCAGCAGCTGCCCCTCCATCACTTCCATCCACCTGTAACAAGTTGATGGTGCTGCTGGGACAGAACGAGAACACCATTCATGCTTTACTGTCTGACCAACCACAGATGAGATGTTCATATAAAACCAGTGATTGGACTACCCCACCAATACCAGTCCCAGCAGCTGGAATCACCTCATCATCCTCGCATACGAACATCCCAGCAGACGAGGGTTTCTCACACTTCCTGCCTTTATTGCAGGCGTAACATGCTGGAGCTGCACACTGTGAAACGGGAGCTTACACTCTGCTGTTTCCAACAAATCCTGCAACAATGAAGCTGGCTGATCAGTGTAGTTAGATTATCAGGCATGTGCGTGGCATGTTTTGATGTAAACACACACAGCTCTCTTTAGATGAGACTAAAAATACCAATTCACAACATGGGTCCAAGTAACCAAAAGCTGTAAATCTCTGCAAACAGACAGGCAGGACAAGACCTCGCTATAAATGAAATAATTTTATTGCTCTTAATTGTAACAGCATGCAAGAAATGGAAACAGAGAAATAAAGAAATCATTGGGTGGATAACATTTATGAATGAAACACATCTTTGGAGGTTTAATTCAACTTTTCAATGGAAAATGTGACAAATTATGTAATGTGCCAGGATGAAGAAGTCCAGCTGGTGCCTTTAACGGTGCATGAAGGTGAGCCGTGGTGGCTTCACTGTGCAGGCAAAACTCAGCAGCCTATCACCGTGGCCCACGAACAACCATAAAGCAAACACATGAGGGAGTGGCTGGCCTCTCCTGCGCCTGTCCCTGTGCAGGGTCTGGGGGCCTGGTGCCTGGGGTTGCCCGTCTTCTTGACTGCCTTCCTGTGCGGGGTTGGTCCGTGCCCCCTCGGCCACGCTCCCCGGGTGGACATCCAGTATGTGCTTCGGGGATTTGGAAGTGCCCACTGATCGCCAGGGGTGGTCAGGTGAGGAAGCAGCTGTCCCCAGTCGTGGGGATAGCATTGGAAGGTTGGGAGCAGCTTGTCTCGAACTCAGGCCGATTTGTCTTGTCACCTCTTTTGTGTGTGTGTATGTGTGTATCTGATTGATGTGTTTATTGATAAAATGAGACTCCATTTGTTAAAAAGTCCACCACGTATGTCCCGCAGTTTTTATTGGTTACCCCTGAGGTCTCAACTGGATACTGCTTAAAGATTATTATTATTATTTAGACACTAGGCCAAATCGCTCTGGAGCTTCAGGACACTTTGCAGAGCCAAATGTTGCCCGGCAGCTTTGGGAAGTAGGATCATGGTTCTCATGATGATTATTTTTTTATTAAACCCACTCATTAGATGATCTCCTTACGGCTCGCTCGTTTCCAGCCCCCCAAAAAAGCCAGGGGGCCAACGATGACAGATGTTACAGCTGCTGTTATGAAGACTGTGATCCATGTCCAGGAAGAGGACTCTGATGGCTGCAGAGGGCAAAAAAACAAAACAAAAAAAACACATAATCAGACATGTTAGTGCAGTTTGTGGGGGCTTTACTTGGACTGCCTTTAAGTTTCAGTCCTGCATTCATTTGAACACAAAGCCAAAGATTATGAAGTTAAGATTAGTCAGTTTAAAGCCCAACATAAAGATATGACAGGATTTATTTGCAGTCTTTAGTCTGACTGCAGAGAGCCTAGACCTCCCCCCCCCCACACACACACCCAAAAAAATAAATAAATAAATAAATAAATCAGTTTAAGCCAGTAAATCACGTGGTAGACCACTGTATTTTCAACCTGAAAACAAGTGCGCCAGTCGTCGCCACCCCCGCCACAATAGCAGGAGCAGCTGAGGTGTAAAGAGGATGTGGTAATTGCCCTCTCACGGGCATGACTCCTTAACACAGAAACTCTGCCCTGAACTCTACCCTGACAATACAGCAAACTGATTCTGAAAGGTCAGGTAGAGACTGTCTGCTGTGAGATCTCCCCACTGTGCTCTACTGTGAAATGATGACTTCAGATTTTAAGCTAGAAGAAAGTTTAACTCTCAAGGAGTGCGCCAAACTGCGCCAGAGTGCGCCAATCAGGAAGGCATTGTAGAGGCACCAGGACAGCAAACTGAAAAATGTCGAGCACAATCTTTTCTTCAGATCTATAGATAAGATTTAATAATGAACATATTTTATTGCAGTCGTGGACCTACCCCCGGTGGTGTGGATGTAGGCTGTGTGTTGCCAGGTGGTGTGGAGATTTCAGGGCGAACGTGCAGGCGGACAGCAGCCCTGTGGGGGTCCACCTTGTCCACGTCACAGTAATAAACCCCTTCATCTTGGAGCTGAGCTCGCTTCATGGTGAGGGACAGGTCTGCTCGTCGTTTCCAGTCTGATGGCACTGATACCCGACTTTGGTCAAAGTTTTCCCCGTACGTGATTTCCCCTGACAGAGCGTCTAACTGAAGCACCACCTCTCCATTTGTCCTCCAGCGCCCCGACTTCAACCATTGACCCGCTGTAACGCAACGACACGGGAGTATGGCATCCTCACCCTCGGGTACATCAACGTCAGAGGGCAGAAACACTTCCAGCTTGTAGGCTTCTTCATCTTGGTGGTTGCATGTGAACTCGTACAGCCCTTCGTCATTATAATCGGCGCGAGTCAAGATTAGGAAACCTCCGCTTTGAGTCACCCGGTGAAGATATTCAGGTCCGGGCTTCCAGACACCATGCAGAGAGGCCACCGGCTGAGTGCTGGCATCCCTCCTTCGCAGATTCACAGTGCCCCGTCCCTTCTTGCAGTTGTTCGTCAGGGTAAACTTAACGTCGTCACCTACGGGAGCTTGGATCAATTTTCCAAAAACCGGGTTGATAAAAAGTAGAAGAATGCCAGGAAGCTTCATCTTGTGAATGTGGCAGCAAAGTGTTTCTCTCATCCACAGAAGCGCACGGCCGTGACAGCAAGTGGATTTGACTGTGTGGCTAGACAGTAAGAGAGGCGGGGCGGGTGTACGGTTTCAACGAGAGAGATGGGCGGCCGGGGAGGGGGCAGTGTAGGAAGGCGGAGAGCATAGATCATCGTTGATGTCTTCCTCGGGATAAAGTGAGCTGAGCGGAGCGGAGCGGGATCCTCCTCATGCCCTCATACAGCAGCCGCACTGAAACCCAGCACACACTGTTTGCTGCTGTGACCGCATCCACACTTAATGCTGACCGCATGCAGTGACGCCAAATGGCTTTATATTATTAAAATTATATGTGTTATTGTTATAACAAATATAATTATAATATAACATAATTATAAATAAAGAAAGTTTTTATTAAAAACAAGCTTTTTTTTAAAAAAAAATTTTTATATAAATATCCGCACAGTGTGTGCGCCATTATCTGATTTAAAACCAGCTAAAGACACGAAGAAGTAGGTGAGCAGCTTCTTCTGCAGCCCTGGTTTAAGAGGAGCCTGTAAGGCCTCAGGTAACCTTTGTTTGTTTGTTTTTTAGCTCCTCGTTAGCCTTGCTAACACACCAGCCTGCTCCGAGCTTGTCCACATTGAGAAACTAAACCTGCTCTATCTTCCTGCACTCTCCGAAGCTGCGATTTTGCGGTTGTCGGGAATTTTCGTTTATTTGTGTGACTCCAAAATCAGTAAACGTTAGTGTGCTTGTATATTTTTTAGAGAAGTGAAAAGCAGAGGCTAGGTTGCCCAACTGTTTGACACATTTGTGTAAACCCACAAAAAGAGGTTATTTTCCTCTAGTTACACATTTATCAATAATAACTTCACCCAGCTTCTTTAAATTAGCACAATTACCTGCACATTAGACCCTGCAGTGTATTATGCAGGTTGTAGCCATATTTATTATATGATTCAGAATATAATCTGATTATCACGATGTTTAAATCTTTACAGTGGCCTCACTTATTGAAGTGCACACAAACCTGTGGTCTAACCTCCGTTTCCACACAGAGGCTTCAGAACAAACCCCCATCTCGGTGCAAAAAAAATCGCCCACAGCAAGCTCATGTATTTCTTTCAAAATTCTGTCTTATACTTCATCAGATTCAAGAACACGAAGTTAGCAGCAGGAGAGGGAGAGGGGGGCATTGCTATAGAAGAAGTGCTCTCAGATTTTACACTTATTAAGCTGAAGGAGCAATGAGCTTATGCCATTCACTTGCGCACACAGATCATCTGTTTTTTCACCTTAACTGTGCACGTTTGTGGTTTTAAAGACAACAACCTGTGAAATGTGATGGGTAATGAGCCGGATGAGCTTCTGCATCATTGACGTTCTGGTTTCTGATTTTGGAGTCTAGTATTGTAGGCTAACCTGTCATTTACTGGTATTGGCAATACTGAAAAATAGTGACAACCGTGGTGCAGAAATCTATCCACTGCGTTCATGTGGCTGTGGCTCAGTAGGGAGTAGAGCGGGTCATCTGCTAACAACTACAGGTCGGTGGTTCGATTCCTGGCTGCTCCAGTCTGCATGCCAAAGTATCCTTGGGCAAGATACTGAACTCCAAGTTTCTGAAAAGGACAGCTATATTATTGTTATTATTATTCCACCTTACTTAACTGTGATTAAAGTGATTTGTACGAGGAAGAGACTCATAGTTTCTGCTTAAACCGTTGGAGTGTGAATGTTTAATAGAAAGCAACTTGAAGTAGAGAAGTGCTTGTATGAATGGGCGTGAATACGTGCAAATGTGTTGTAAAAAAGTGCTTTGAGTGCTCAGCTAGAGTAGAAAAGTGCTGTATACGAAGTAGTTCATGAGTTGACATGACTAAATGACTGGCCAGCACAAACAGATATACTGGCCATGTGTATTTGCATGTTCACCAAGGAGAGCACATACTCATACACATGGACAGACTCACACAACTTAGAGAGGTATTTACTTTTCAGCCTTTAGCTATATGCCTCATTTGATTCTCTCCATCTGTTCCCCACCTCTCCTTTTCTGTTGCTCGTATGCGTCCAATGTGTTGTGTAGAGAAGCAGATAGACAAGTCTGACGATGATGTCAAGTTGTCCTTTGATAAACATGTCTGTAGTGCTGTGTTAATGTTTCATTACCATCAGCTTGAATGTTTTATCAGTCAAGTTGTGTCACTTTTTAAATCTATCCTGCAGAATTATTTTCACATTAAGTTGGCTAAAGCTATAGGCCTGCAATTATATTGAGGCCGGCTACCTATATTCAGCAGCATTAGAGCAGACAATACTGAGTTTGTCAATGAAGCCAGGAATGATACAGTCATTAAAACAAACAGCTGAGGATCTGTCCCTGTGCATGTTTGTGATGGTCAGCAGAGATCTAACCCACGTGCTTTGTTAGTCCTATCCTGTATAGCTCGATATGAGTCTCTTCCTCGTACAAATCACTTTAATCACAGTTAAGTAAGGTGGAATAATAATAACAATAATATAGCTGTCCTTTCATAGCTCTGCACTGTTATCTGTTGTATCTTTTCCACATATAATGCAAAGCTTGTCCCCTTATTTGAAGCTCAGTTTTCTTTGTTGCCAGGCTGGCATAAGGTCCTACTACCTGTGACCCACTTTAACTCTAACTTTAAGCGAGCGCATTTCTTGGAACAGTTTTTAAGAATACGAGATTTTAACTTATGGCTTTCCTGACCAGGTTTTTTTGGAAGTTTATTTGTAGATTAGTGAGGGGATTTCTGTGGAAAGCAGTAAGTCCCAGATAGGATTTATCATTGATAAAATGATGGCAACACTTTAGAAGAGTGTTAATGTGCTAAAAATCACTGTTATTTATGTATTTATGCGTGCAATATGCATATCTTGCATGTTTTCTTTCCCTCTGGCCTTTAAGAGTGTTTGAGCACATCATAACTGGATTTCTATATGACAGCTACTCACATGACTCAGCTGCCTGCATGGTAGTTGAGAGTTATTTCTTCAGGAAAGAAAGATTTGTGGTTGATTCAGTCTGAGCACACAGTGTATCCACATATCCACATGATGAAATTCATTGTTTATGTTGGCCTAAGGGTGATACGCTGTGATATGTGTGTCAGTGTTTACACAGATAATTGTTTGCACACAAACTAAAATAGTTTTGACAGTCTGAGTCATTTGTTGCAGATTTACTTACTCAGCTTATTAGTTATTAATTGTTTAACATTAGTCTGTATTTAATTAAAGCTTAAATGCTGAGATCCTGACTTTCTTACACATTTCTTTCTTACACATGTGGAAATATTTGGTGTAAGTTAACAGGACTGGCTCTGAGCTGCTTATACTTCATTTTTATTTCTAAGCAAAGCCACATAAAGCATTTTGGACACTTGAGATCAGAGATGGTCACCATCGGCTCTGACTGAGTTTGTTGTAGGTTATCAGCCAGCAGTTGACCTAATGTGCTCACTTGGATATAACAGTGTGTAAAGACAACACACAATGGCAATATCCAAGGTATCCATGTGTACAACTGTGTCTTGGTGCCGTTCCTGTATGTGACTTTTAGTGACACTATAATTACTGATGAACTGACAGACTGATGTGCAGGTTCATTTGGATCTTCAGAGCTTTGTTGATTTTTCAGCTCACTGTTCACCTGCTGGGCCTCATTTCATGCTCACAGCACTCCAGAAGCCTTTCATAGACTACACTTTAGTTAAATGTGTTATTGTATTAAGGCTGTATGGGGCCAGTGACTTAGCATTAGCATACCTTAACTGTGTAAGAGCTCGGGTTACATCTGCCGTGGCTCACGAGGCAGTCAGTTTAATTATGAAGCAAAGAACAACATGTTGATCCAACCACCTCGGCCTGCCCGTGTGAAACACCCAGTGCTCTGTAGCTTCTCAAGCATGCAGCTGTACGCACAGACTGACTCAGCAGTGCAGACACAGTGAACAGATGGAGGGCAAAGACTAATAACTTTAAGTTGTGGTTTGATCAACAGAAAAAAGGGAAAACTGTTCCCAACAGGATATGTGCTGCTACTATGTTACTACCACTCATGATTTCCTGAAGTTACTGTAGCAGCTGAACTGTAGGCTAGTTAGGCTAACAGCTGATTTTATGGAGCTCCTAGCCAGTTGTTCTCAGCCAGTGATAGTTCCTGTTACTCTGTTACTCACAGATGTTGAATTGGTGGTTTTCCTATACAATCTATGATTCATCCCATGATAATGATGCTCTAGTTATAGATTATAGATAGAAAAACGACATTTTGGTTTGGTGAAGGTGACTCTTGGAGTGGGTGTCAACAACTTGACTTGGCTGCAAGTTTTGTGTGGCTATTTCCCCACACTTAATGTACATTTTCCACTCAAGTGTGCAACACCCTGGATCTAAATCATGACCACCTGTGATTGCATGATTGTTGCATAGGTTGCCTGATAGGAGGCAACCTTTTTGCAAACAGTTGTAGTCTCACTTGGACTGACTGCAGATTTGCAAATAAAAGCTTATAAATGCGGACAGATTGCCAACTGGCTGCTAGCTGGTTGTCTTCAGGTTTTAGAACAGGAAGGTTGCTGAGCACAAGTCTAACAGTTAAATGTGAATTTCTGTCTTTGCAGACAGCAACAGATAGGTGACTTTTGATGATTTGTCACCGCTAATTGGTGTATTATTAGAAACAGATTGCATGCAAATGCCAACTTGATCCCATTCGTGTGCAGACTGACTCTTTTATGGTAGCTTATAGTCACAATCTCACTTTGCAGCAAAAAATAACTGAAGTGAGATAACTTTGTCTTACTGGATAAAACTGATACTGACAAAGTTTAGATCTGAGGATTTTGAAAAAGGTGCTAAATCACAATATGTGTTATTACAATACTCAGCATATTGGAGAATGTTAAGAATGGCAATAATGTCGTATTGTGAGTAATAATAAAAAGTGTAGTGATAATATTGTGTACTGTGGAGTGTGATTCACACCTCTAGAGGGAAAGCGCATGCTTCGCCCTAAGCCGCAGTGTGAAGTAAATCATCAAACAGGAAACAGTGACTGTAATCATTCATCTGTTTAGCAAATGTGTGATGTGTGCGAGTCCACATAATGACTAAGCAGGACAGGGTTATTATGTATTTTATCTGAATTATCCTTCAGTTCATTGGTCAGAGGGATGTAAGAAACATCTGAGAAACGCTAAAAGTTTGCTGCTGTTGTCTCACAGTTAAGTGTTAAAAACTTTAGTTTCCCCTGACACTTAAACTGCTGCCGCCATGTTTGCTGCTGCAGATTCAGGGGTCTTTGAGTGCTTTGTGTCTGCCGCTGAGCTAAGCTAACACTACCGTCTGCCTTGCACCAGTGCAGCATAGCCTGGGCACAGCTATACAGACAATAGAAGGAAGCCTGTTCCACTGAGCTTCCACCCTGATATTTATCCTGTAAGGTGTATTGATCAACTTGGACACTTAGGCATGAAAATAGCCTCAATCAGGATTTTTGTTCTGCATGTTTAATGTCAGGTTTCATGTTGCTCTTTATCCCAAACAAGCAGAAAAAACAGAGATGAGTTATCGATGGTTTCACTCCAGTTCAGTGATGAGTCAGATTTTCAAGTTTTTCACTTCCTACTGATTACTTTACTGAGGTTAAACACACAAGTCTGCGCTTCCATCATGATTTTAATGTGGGCTCCCAGTCAGTTTCATGAATTGCGGGATGATATCCCGTTCAGTGACGGGTCTTGTTCTGTTAGGTTTGTGTTGAAATGTGTAAGCAGCAGGACTGTAAGCGTGTGCCACTATATAATGTTTATTTCACGCTCAACTGCAGTGATTCACATGGCTTGATGCTGTGTTAGTGGAGGCTTTGTGTGAAATGCTGGGTGTGGAGCTGAGAGGTTTGAAGGATCTCTGGTGGTAAATTTAAAAACCTGTAGGGCAGGTTGTGATTTTAGAAAGCAACAGTAAAAATAACAGGCATTAGATTTTCTGTGGATCTGACTAAAGCTTTGAAATCCATTCACTAAAGCTGTGCCCCCTTTAGACACAGAGAGAGGGAGAGGTCAGTCTGCAGCAAAGAAATCTTAAGAAGGAGGGCTGCCGTCTGTCAAGTGCTTCAGCTGACTGAGTGCTTTGTGTAACAGGCTGAACAAGCTTAATGTCATTGTTCCACTTATAGCTCATAGTCACTGATCTTGCTGCTGGCAGACAGACTCCCTGGTATTTATCCAGACAGCTGTATTGAATTGAATTGCGTTTAGCTTGAGTATTTATTTTCAGGAGCAAAGCACACACCGATGAAGATTCTTCATATTTTTTCTGCCTCTCAGACCAGATATTGCTGAGCTGCAACTTTGTTGGCTAAAGATTTTTATTACATGACCTCCATTTGGTACGGGGCCTGAGAAAGGTAAATGATGACGAATGTTTAAGATCACACTTTCAGTCTGTTTCCACCCTGAAACACAGAGTACTGACTAAATATGAGTCAGACTGTAAAAGGCTCAAGGACTCCTATTTAGTAGGGCGCTTTGAGGGTGCTGAACTTGAGTTGTGTGTATAAAAAATCATAAGAATTAGAATAAAACTAACTGCTGTGGTCTGATAAGTAAATATCCTATTACTTTTGCAAGCAAGCCACAAGAATCCCGCACTCATTCTTCATAGAAAGTGACTGTGGTAACTCTGTGTGTAAGGAGTAACTCGACAGATTTAGTGCTTTCCGTTTTCATAACAGGCTGTTTGACACTTAGCGGTTGGTTTCATTTTCCACTTATGTAAATTCCAACCACCTTTAAATGTGTGTGTCTGTCTGTGTGCTGCTGCACACTTCACCGGCTGGGTTTCTCTGTATCTGAAAAAGTGGTTTCTGTTGTTCTCTGTTACAGCTCTGATGCTGGTGTCTGGTTCCTGGAGGAGCAGGAGGTGAAAGGCTTCAGCATGGGAGAGCAGGCAGATGGCTGACAGAGAGAGGTGAGCAGAGCTGGAAGGAGGGAGGAAAGATGGACTGTGCGGTCAGGTGGATGGAGAGGGGAGAGGGGGACAGATCATGCAGTCAAATTCAATGTAAAGCAGGTACATGTTTGACAACAATCACTGACCCAGAAAACTGTTCTCTGCATCCTTTAAATTCAACTTAATCTCCCTCACAGCCTCTCTGATCATTTCTGCTCCTTCTGTAGATCATTACAGGAAAACGCTGCAGCATATTTAAAACTTTTTTTTGAGAATTTCTGTTCTGACTCTGAGGGCAAAAAAAAAATGATAAGAGTGATGAGATTTATACACTGCTCAAAAAAATAAAGGGAACACTTAAATAACACAATATAACTCCAAGTAAATCAAACTCCTGTGAAATCAAACTGTCCACTTAGGAAGCAACACTGATTGACAATCAATTTCACATGCTGCTGTGCAAATGGAATTAGACAACAGGTGAAAATTATTGGCAATTAGCAAGACACACTCAATAAAGGAGTGGTTCTGCAGGTGGGGAGCACAGACCACTTCTCAGTACCTATGCTTTCTGGCTGATGTTTTGGTCACTTTTGAATGTTGGTGGTGCTTTCACACTCATGGTAGCATGAGACGGACTCTACAACCCACACAAGTGGCTCAGGTAGTGCAGCTCATCCAGGATGGCACATCAATGCGAGCTGTGGCAAGAAGGTTTGCTGTGTCTGTCAGTGTAGTGTCCAGAGGCTGGAGGCGCTACCAGGAGACAGGCCAATACACCAGGAGACGTGGAGGAGGCCGTAGGAGGGCAACAACCCAGCAGCAGGACCGCTACCTCCGCCTTTGTGTAAGGAGGAACAGGAGGAGCACTGCCAGAGCCCTGCAAAATGACCTCCAGCAGGCCACAAATGTGCATGTGTCTGCAGAAACAGTTAGAAACTGACTCCATGAGGATGGTATGAGGGCCCGACGTCCACAGATGGGGGTTGTGCTCACAGCCCAACACCGTGCAGGACGCTTGGCATTTGCCAGAGAACACCAGGATTGGCAAATTCGCCACTGGTGCCCTGTGCTCTTCACAGATGAAAGCAGGTTCACACTGAGCACATGTGACAGACGTGACAGAGTCTGGAGACGCCGTGGAGAGCGATCTGCTGCTCTGCAACATCCTTCAGCATGACCGGTTTGGCAGTGGGTCAGTAATGGTGTGGGGTGGCATTTCTTTGGAGGGCCGCACAGCCCTCCATGTGCTCGCCAGAGGTAGCATGACTGCCATTAGGTACCGAGATGAGATCCTCAGACCCCTTGTGAGACCATATGCTGGTGCGGTTGGCCCTGGGTTCCTCCTAATGCAGGACAATGCTAGCCCTCATGTAGCTGGAGTGTGTCAGCAGTTCCTGCAAGATGAAGGCATTGAAGCTATGGACTGGCCCGCCCGTTCCCCAGACCTGAATCCGATTGAGCACATCTGGAACATCATGTCTCGCTGTCCAGGAGTTGGCGGATGCTTTAGTCCAGGTCTGGGAGGAGATTCCTCAGGAGACCATCCACCACCTCATCAGGAGCATGCCCAGGCATTGTAGGGAGGTCATACAGGCAGGTGGAGGCCACACACAATATTGAGCCTCATTTTGACTTGTTTTAAGGACATTACATCAAAGTTGGATCAGCCTGTAGTGTGTTTTTCCACTTTAATTTTGTGTGTGACTCCAAATCCAGGCCTCTATTGGTTAATAAATTTGATTTTCATTTATGATTTTTGTGTGATTTTGTTGTCAGCACATTCAACTTTGTACAGAACAAAGTATTCAATGAGAATATTTCATTCATTCAGATCTAGGATGTGTTATTTGAGTGTTCCCTTTAATCTTTTTGAGCAGTGTATATAAAAGTGAACATAACTGCCTCCAGTGGAGGGAGAAATGTGATCCATAATCATTTCTCCTGCATATTTTGACCGTTTTTGTTTGGCATCATGGAGCAGTTTTCATTTAGGACGATTAGCTCTTTGCTGTTTGATTAAATTTGATCAAATCTGCCACCAGCTGATTAACTGAATGTTTAGTGTCTCCTTTAGAAACACGTCTCCAGGCCTTCATGTGTCTCAGAGAGGCGCTCTACTGTTAACACCCAATTTGAGGCACTTTATACACAGTATTCACCATCATCTGCCTTGTTATTGTTACACAGTGACACGCCTTGTTGTTACACTGAATACAACAAAGCTTTTCTTCTCCCCATTAAGAGATCAGCAGTCTGTTGTGTAGTCACTTTGTTGTAATACCCTGAAGTGTCTTTAATGGACACTTGCCAAATTCACTCATAAGATTTTCTCAGCTGAGTCTTCTTAGCAGTGCTCTCAGAAAGATAAAGGAGGGATACTTAAAAGGTGAGACTCAGAAATGCCTTGGTGACACTTTGTCCACATAGAGAGATTTTTTTTTTGCATGCTTTAGGAGATAATATCTGAAGTAGGAGGATCAGAACAGGGTCTGTTTAAAGCAGCTCTTTAGACAGGAAAAGTAATGAGTGATAAACAGGTCAGTGTGAAGTGTGGGATTCCTCTGTTCTGGTTGCAGTGCTGTACATAAGGCTGAGGCACTGCCACACTAGGCGTGACTTTAGCTTCAGTTTAACACGATTACTGATGCACTTTGACATCGTGCTTTTACTAAACACAAAAGCCAGTCTAATTCCAGGGAGCTTTACAAACAGACTCACACGCACTCTCCAACATTATATACAAAACGATCTCACATTACCCGAGCGCTGTCTAATGTCTGCATACTGAGCACATTTCAGTCACTGTGTCAGGTTTCAAGTTTCAAAACCTCTGTCACTCTGCAGGCGCAACAAAATTACAGTTACACTAAGCTCAGGTGGCGTGTACCATTAAACAAACAGTGGGACATGTAAAATGTAGGAAGTATAAAATATTGGACTAGCATTGGTAGAATGGACAACACAATGCAAGTGCAGCAACGGTGGTGTAGTATTGGACAGAGTATAAAATGAAGGTACATGATATAAAAGATAAGTTTAAACTGTGTCTATTATAGACAGGTGATTAGAGAATGGCACACGAGCCTGTAAATGAATGAATCAAACTAGTCTCTGCAGTTTTGCTGCTACTGCCGGACTTTGTGACTCATTGCTAAAAGGTTTTAGTGGTGAGTTTTAGAAAGCTGTCAGTGTGTGGGGGGGGGTAGGTTCAGCTGGGAAGAAGTCTTTCATATTAACAGCTGTTAGAACCACGTGAAGGGGATTGGAGCTGTTTAGTGGAGCCCACAGGGGATGGGTCTGCATCAGGTTTCAGGGGACAATACTTTATGTAGATTAGGAGAGGGCAGGTATGTCTAATAAACAGCCTGCACTGGAACCTGCTCATCCCAGTGATTTTTCGGAAACTTGGGTTTTAATTGAATTTTGTACAGGATTAAATCCACTTCATTTCAGCCAAAAAGGAACCCTAAAGTTATGACCAGCAGAACAAGAGTAATTGATAACAGAGTAATACAAAAACAAACATAGGCACGATCAAATACAGGAGTAAAACTGTTAAAATAAATGTTTGCAGAGGTTTTAGAGAATCCTGTTTCAGGATGCTGAAGTGGCCTTTTCAGTAACACAACTAAATTATGCCGTGCAGTAACATTAAATAGACATTTTAAAGCTGTTACTTTATGTACATCAGTTTCAGAGGGTGGAAATACATGAAACAGAATATTTGCTTCTTTCTTTCTTGTTGCACCCAAACTCCTGATGTCCTTCATTGTTGAAATCTGGACTTCTCACTAACAGATAACTGAGCTTTGAATCGCCCTGTCACAGTAATCTGAACCCACCTTACAACCATCATTAAGAGAGGCGACCCAATGAACTCTGCTGTCCTGCAGTGTGTGTTTTCCTTTCTTTCACTCTGTGAGGGGAAACGTCACATCGTCAGCTGCAGTCTATTGTATCAAGCTGAAGCTGGCAGGCTTTAAAAACTAAAAAACAAACAAACAAACTTGCCTGCAAAGTCCTCCAGCAGAGCATGCCGCCTTGGCATTGAAAGGACTCCACTCGCTGCCATCACAAGCCTACTCACACATTCCTCTAGAGTGAGTGTGTGTGTGTGTGTGTGTGTGTGTGTGTGTGTGTGTGTGTGTGATGTGTGTGTGTGTGTGTGTGTGTGTGTGATGAGAGAGAGAGAGAGAAGCAGAGAGATTAGTGCTATTGTCTAATGTGCTTTTATCTCTAAGTAGCCTAATTCCTCTCTAAGTACCGCATTAACCACAGACCAGGATGCTTGCACACTCAGTTGTCAGTCTGCTTAAGGCGGAGGTGATACAGTAAATCTGATTGAACTGATGTTTGGCTCAGTTTGCAAATCCACACTGATCTGAAGGAAGTTTAAGTGAGAACCAGCCTGCTGTGAGCACATCCACATTAAAACTGACTCCAGTTACTGAATGGATTAAAGCTACATTATCATTGCTGAATTTATTGTTATCATTGTTGTCATTTTATAGACAGGAGTGTGAACAGTGCTGTACCACTGATACACTCGGCTCTGATAAACTGTGCAACCTGATCAGCTGCGTCTCCCTGGACATTCATAGTGTTTATTAATACAGAGCACTTTATTATCACAGCCTCAGGTTAGAGGACAGGAAGTAGGCAGCTTTGTCGAAACCCTCTATTTCCAGCTTTTCAGAGGAGTAATGGGGCAAAGGAAGAAGCTGAATAGCCATCAAATAAACAGATTATAATTTGTGTATTTGACGGTTATTCAGCTTCTGACAATCTGCCTGATGATACTGGAAAGCTGCTTTTATTCTACGCTAACAGACCTAGCCGTGTCAGGTCACAGTGACATGAATAAAGACGTTATTTTTTGTTTTTTTTAACGAAGGCACGTTTATTTGCCTGACGTCAGTAATAATGCCACATTAAAGAGTTTCACAGTCATTTCAGTCATACTGAACATGAACTGAAAGCTGAAATAATTGACTCAGTTTCAGGTTCAGTGTAGCTCTGAGGTTTCCATGTTACAGACAACCATTTATGTCCACAAATCTCAGACTTTTACTTCCTGATCAACACGAACTTTTGATGTACATTTGAGACCAGCACAAACCACAGCGCTATAACCTGCTTGGTCACAGAGGTTAAAAGGCCTGAAGAGCTCAAATAGGCAACACAATCTGATCTGATTATCATGACTTCCACAGTACTCTGTCACGAACTTTTAGAATATAAAACATTTAAATGTCATAATAAAAACATAAGATGTGATTAAAATAACAGGAAATGATATTATAATCTTAGGCTTAACCAGAATTTAATACTTGGCTCAGGGCTGCAGAGTCAATATTTGATACATTTGACTGGACTTATCCATCCAAGCTTTGTGCCACAAACACAAACCTGTTAGTCCAGAGTAACTCGGTGTCTCTGCCCCCTGGTTTTCCGTCTGTACCTTATGGTGTCGAACATAAGGCCTGGGGGCCAGGATCAGGCCAGCAAAGGCTTCAGTCTGGCCAACTGGACAACTTTGGAAAATGTGAAGGAGACATTTTGGAGTTTTTGACTGCATTGTCCTCTTGATGAAGACCTCCCTCTTGGCCATTCATACTTCACCAAAGCAATTAAGGAACAGATAAACAATTAAATGACAGAAAAGTGCCTGTTTTTTCACTATCTACCAAACTTGTGGGCTTTTTTTGTTTGTTTGTTTGTTTGTTTTTTTACAATGGGTCCATGGTAAAAAAAAAAAAAGGATAATTTTCTGTAAATTAACAAAAAACTCTGTTTTATAATTAAAGGTGAGTGTGGGCTATGAGCTACCAGTTTTATACTTTTATTTACACTATCTTCTCAGCACAAACAGCTCCCAGACACACATATGACGTAGATGTGGAGTATTTAGCAGACAGAGCAGATGATTTTCTCCCACAGTATGTGTAAATGACTTTTCCCCTCAGGAGTGGAAACCAAAGTAATTCAAGTTGTAACGTGTGCTGGCCACAAATTACATGATGTTTATTGAAGGCTGTGTGAGATTACTGAGTAGATGAGTGCTGTGGGGAGGTGAGGTGTTGGAAGGAAGTCTGGTGGTAAGGTTTATAGCCTGGTGGGCTTTGGAGATTAATTTGGAGGTACATGATGATTCTCTTGAGTATTACTTCCCAAAATGCATGTAATCCATGCTACTGCTGCTGTGTGGGTAAGCAGTTATAACAGTAAAGTAGCTCATGTTACATCTGCTAATGTGCTGGTGTCTGTGGCTCAGGGGGTCAAGCAGGTCATGTGCTAATCATAAGGTTTGATCTCCTAAACTCCCAGTCCACGTGAACGTATGGAGTGAGAGTATAAATAGCAGTCCATACCAGTCTGATGTGTTGTATAATGCAGTTTGCTAAATCAACAAAAAGAAACAAACCTCAGTAGCCCCAGTCAGCTGATCACATGGTGTAAGTCTAAGTCCTCTGGAGCTCACAGCACAAGTCGGTCCTGAAGCAAGCGTTCCATCAGATCTTCAGGTATCCCCACCTGCCAAATCCAGCTTTAACTCCAGATGGACACAGATGTTAATGATGGTCAAACTCTTAAGTTAATACAAAGGCTGTCAGTAGGCATGTTAACACTCATCATAACTCTGGTGAATGTATGCTGGTGCTTACCTCACTACTCTTGGACTTAATATAACTCACCAACTAACTCACCACATCAGGTTAAAGCTGTGATGAAGTGGTGTTTTGCTCTGCTTGTTTTATTTATTCTGGTCCAAAAGTGAGCTCAGGTCTAAGCTGGCTTACATGTGTGTGCTCCCTCTCTCCTTTCAGCTCCAGCTGCTGTATTCAGTCCACATGATGATGCTGCTCATCTTCATCACGTGTTGTCCGCTCCAGCTGTGTGAGCAGAGCAGCAGCGGAGACGGAGGCTGACGATGGTCTGGATGATCAGGTTTCTTCGGCTGGTGAGAAACAGACGTGTGTTTCATTCTTTTTCTTTTCTCAGCATCGAGTCCCGTTTGTGTTGTTTTTAGTGTGAAAGCCATCAAACACTTTAGATTTAGTTGTGTTTGTTTGCTGGAGGTGGTTCACTGTGAATCTGAGCTCCTTCTTGTGTCTTCTTTCTGCTCCAAAATTTGGTCAACATCCACTGAGGTCACTAATCACTACTGTGGGCTTTCAAAGGTAGCAGTTTCTGTACTGTATGTGTGTTTTTACCCTTATGATATGTAACGAATTACATTTACTCAATTTAAAAGCAACAAAAAAAAAGAAGAGTGCTGTGTTCATGGTCAGGTGAAATAAATAGCTGTAATGATGAGGTTAGATTGGCCTTCACAGAGCCCTGACCTCCAGCTGCACCTCACCCAGAAGTGTTAACCAGCTGGGAGCCAGAACTTACTGCAAAGCATCGTGTTTCATGTTTAGCCTCATGGATGCCATTGTGTTGCAATCAGGCCAAAATAACTGTCACAGATTTTTCTCCCAGCACACAAACACTCTCACAGGCCTGTCTGTGGACACTTTAGTGCCTTCTGTAACATTTTAATACTACCTGTTAGGGGCCTGCAAGGAAAAAAGGGCAATTTTCATTACTAGACTAAGTGTAGCATAACATAAAATTCATGTAGTAGAGTAAATGCTGTGCCCCCTTTAGACACTGACAGAGAGAGGGGGTGGCTGTCAGCCTGCAGCAGCATTTACAGGAAATCTGACAAACTTAAGGAGGGAGGCTGTGCTGCAGCCCATCAGGACGTGGAGCACTGCCATGACTGCCTGAATGGGTTTGCTGATAAGCTGAGGAATGGGCTGTCAATAGGAGCACGTCCTTTAGACCATTAGCACAGTGCTCTAAACATTTACTTTCTTTTTCCGCCTAATGAGTACACTCATCTTCAGCTGGAAAACGGTCTATCCGAACTTTATTGATCAACCTGAATAATTTATTTTCAGGACAAGAGGAAACAAAGCGAGCACATTGGGATTTTGTATTTCATAGTATTTTCTCTATTGATGTATCAGCATGTGACCAAATATTGCTGATTAGCTGATCCTCCTTTCTTGCTTCTGTTGGACATGGAAATATTATCATAATAAGAACATGGGGTCAAAATATGATTGGTGATTTAACACGGTAGACGATTTGATGTGTTTTAGCAACACCCTATAATCAACTTTATTCTGCTGTCAGCTATTGACCTGCGTCTGTTGAAGAAAAACTGAGCAGAAATGTCTCATTAAGACTTAGGATCTGTTAATGATGAAAAAAGCATAGAAGTGTGGTTAATGGCTGAAGTACTGTGTCTTTGTGACTTACAAACAAAAAGGATTATTAAGGGTTTAGTCCAACAAGTCCAAGAAGAAGAGGGGTCAGTTTAGTGTGGGCAGTAAATGCATGATTTTAACGTGTGTCGTTACACTGTATCTTTCTGTTCACAGTCATGCTTTGGGTATCAAACCTGTGCAGACTACGGAAAGGACATTACTCAAGCTGTAGTTTTGAGTTACACTATAAGATCTAATAAAAATAAAACATTTTATAATGAGGGTTTTTTTTTTTTTTGTCATGCTTAGAGCGAACAGTGCAGTAAAGGCTTATAAAGTACTGGATCCTGTGTTCTGTATTTATTTATGAATACAAAAATTCACAGTTGACAGCGGACCGGCCATCGTTCTGTGGTTTAGCTGATTATTATTATTATTATTATCCACCCCACTGAGACACTATTTCAGCCTATGTGACATCCTGTTCTGACTTTGAATCCCACTCTGGGGTAGACTGTGTGAAACTTGTGAAGTGTATGAATTAGCCGTTACACGCTTCATTTCCAAATCTGTTTAAACTGTCAGACTCGTGACAGGCGAACATGTGAGTAAACAGCTGATTGAGTAGCTGCGCTCTGTGTGAGGTGTCGGTGAAACGTACACAATAAAGTCACCAGGATGGCTGCTGTTTGTGATAACCTACAAGTCTTTGTTTAAGAAGCCTAACAGCTATCCTGAAACATAGATAATAAAGACCAACCAGCTGCTGCTGTTGCTGCTAAAGCGGTCGGTCATTGTCGGTCAAAAGCCGCTGCTGTATTGCTACTGAAGCGATTGAGGTGAAATGAAACGTCTGTAAAATAGAACAGAACAAGTCCAATTTACATATTATCGTAACACTAATTTATTAGTGCTGCTATAATCCAATGTTTGAGCTGTAGAAACCTGAATAGACAGCTTTCAGATATTTTTGCTGTGACTGATGATGAAGTCATCTCTGTTTTGAGTTTGCATGTGTGCACACACAGGACCCAGTCCTGTTAAAAAACCTTTGTCTCAGTCATTACAGTTTAGCTTTAACTACATGGCCTACTAAGGCCTTTATTTAATGAAGCATTTGATTGTTGAGTCATCTAACCCTAGTCTGCCTTATTCTGGTGGGAGTTTCCTCATTGGTTATGGTAAGACTGTTCATGGCTGTTTTCCAGGTGGAACCAGGGAAATGGATATTGGATTTAAACCCTGTCCTGGGTGGTTTACTCATCATAGTCCACAGTTTTATATTGCACAGTCCCGGTCCACAGTTACTTCAGCTGAAATCTGTGTATTTTCCTTGATATTTCTGACCATTTGAGAGACCAAAAACCTTCATATGCTGCGACAGAGCTGGGAAACCTCTGGAAAGGCAGCAAAAAGTCTCCGTGCAGGAAAAACCTTGTTAAGTGTGCGCCACTCAGGCAGGCCCTGATTATTATCCGCACATCGTGTGTCAGATTTCTTGTTCCTTGATGTCCACAGACGTTCTTGGCTCTACACCTACAGTTGGTACTTCAAAGCAAGGTAAACAGGCTTTCTTTGCATTAGCTGGCTTATCAGAGCCAAAAACAAAGGTTAGATCGTTGCGGAAAGACAAGTTCTCTGTTCATACAAATTTTCAGCTCAGAATTTTCTTGAATTTCCTTCCCTGCACTCTGTTGCAAAGGCAGGGCATCGGTTGTGGTATTTGCAGTACCTTTAATGTTTGCTCATGCCTTGCTTGGTGGCCGGGCGCTGACAGATTGATGCATAACTTCTGAGAACAGTTACTACCACACTAACAGAGTTCAGGAACCCACACAAAGAAAAGACACTACCCTCCTCCTTTCCGTGGTTAACAATAATCTAAATTTCCCCTAAAAGTCTGCTGTTAGGCTTTACGTGGACTGAAAATCACATTCAGGTCTTGACTGATCGCTTTTGCGGTTTATGATCTTATCTCGTACCACCTGGTTTCCACTTTAGGAAAGTGTTAGTTGGTACTTTCTGGCCAGTATTCAGTGTGTTTAACAAAGAAAGAGGCTCTTCCTCTTCTTATCGAGAGCTTCTCAGCACGCACTCTCACATGGATAAAAGCTGGTGGGGTTTAGATTTGATCTATATCTTGAATAAAGTCAGAAAAGTTAAAACATGTGTCATAGACAGTCATAAATGTATAACCCTGAATATAGCAGTAAGTAAATACTGGATAAAGGCTTAAAGCTGAGAGGTTTATCTGAATTATAAACCTGCAGGGATGCATTCATATGCTCAGTGAAACTGGTCTAAAATGAGGAACTTTCACGTGAATGTGTTTGCAGTCCTGGTTATTCCTGTGTTCAGTGACCAAGCAGTTCTTCTTACACACCCTTAAGAAATCAGACGGATGCAGCTATGGCAAGCTGGTTTTAAAGGATTAAAACAAGTGAATCCGACATTTATTCAAATTGTGCTTTGTGCTGTTTCCCCTTATAATCCCGGCTCTGACTCACACTGGTTGTAGCAGGACTCGTGTCTGTGTTTGAGCTTGTTGTCCCGCATCTCCCCGATGCTGCTGATTTTCTCTGAGGAAACAAAAACTGAATGTTGAACTTGCCTGCCTTTCACTGTCTGTGTGTCTCACTGCGATGGAGAGCCACTCCGCACTAAACCAGAACCTGGAGAGGGCGTCCCGTCCAGCTTCAGGGTCACCTGGGCTTCTGGAGGGTCCTGCAGCTGCTGCTGGTGGTGGCCATCACCCTCCTCTCCCTGGGCAGCACCTACTCTGTCACCGAGGCCCTCACACGCTGTCATTTCATCCCTGTTTGCTCTGTTATAAGCTGTGTATTGCTGATGTTTTGTATCTTTGATTTTCATTGTTTTCTCCTCACTTGTTATTTATTCAAATGTCTTCTGTTTGAATATTCCCCTTGCTGTCTTTATTTTATACAAATACCTGCAGCCTTTTAGAGAGCGTCTACAGTCTGACTGGAAACAGTTCTGAGTTTATTCCAAACATTTGAAGTAATTTAATGCCCAAAATGAATAAAATCATATATGAATGACTTTAATCTTAATCAGGGCAGAGTCACTTTGTCAACTTTATCAACAAACAAGTTTCTGTGAGTTTTTTCCCTTTTTTTTTAAAACAAAGAACAAATTAAACAGAGTAAAAGGTAATGCTATAAATTTCCACAAACAGGTGCTTGCTGTAAATGAATGTGTTTATTTCTGCAAATAACAACAAAGTAAAGTCATGAGCTCAATAAATAATGAACAGAAGTGCCATAAAAAGGTTACAAACAATAAAGAATTTCAAAAAGTGTTTCAAGAAGCTTCAAAGATTTCTGTGCTGTGAGGTTTTGGGTTGTGTATGAAGGCGACCTTTTTCCTTTGTCTTGCTGAAGGGATCTCATTCATTCAGCTTATAATGAAGTGATTCCCTATTAAATATGCAAGCACGTTTAAAGTAGTTCTTCATTAGAAGACAGTTTCTCTTTGTTAAATTAACAGCAGTCAGACTCAGCAGAAGGAAAAGGGAGATTTGGGGACCTGAGAGTCAAGTTACAATCTTTAAGGTCTGGATTCTCCAGCTCAGCCAGTTTTTTAGGGATGAACTTTTTTGACCCATTTATATAGTCAGTGGTACCCATTTGACTTCAACAGGTTTTGTTGGGCATAGTCTGATTCTTCATCCTCCTCGCCGTTGTAGGGGGGTCCATCACCGTTGCAGATGCCAATGGTTCTCAATGGCATATCTTCTCCATGCTGTGGTGGTTCTGCATCAACAGGTCGTGCGCACCCTCTGAAATTCCTGTTCCATAGATACCAGCCAAGCCCAGCAAGCAACACAATGATTGCAAATACAGCTGCTGTTATGAAGAACGTCCTCCATGACCAGTAAGGACACTCTGATGGCTGCGGAGGGAAGAAGAAGGAAAAATTAATGTTAGTCACTGTGGTTTGTGTGAGTTTTAATGCATTCAGATAAATATTGATATCCTTAAGTATTGATATCCTTACTCTTTCCATAAGATTTACTTTGCTGTCTGTAGCCCTCTCTCTCTCTCTCTCTCGTGTGTGTGTGTGTGTGTGTGTGTGTGTGTGTGTGTTATTATGGACTCGAATGAGTAAGAATTGCAACAAAAAAAAAGTTTTTCTACAAAGCTGTTTTCTTGGTGGGGTAGTTTAAGGGTTAAAGATTCACGAAGTGAGAAAGAAAGGAGGAAACAAAGATGCCCATAATCACCCTCCATAATACATCTTGAATCACACGATGACTGTGCAGTCACTAAAAAAGAAAAACCAGTTTTGTGTGAATCTATTTGAATGAAGTCAGCGTGCTTACCCTCGGGGTGGTTGTGGTTTTTGATGAGGTACCCGGTGGTGGGGTGGAGGCCGGCAGGCGGACCTGCAGGCGGACAGCAGAGCGGTGTTTCTCCGTCTTGTCGCAATCGCAGAAGTAGACCCCTCCGTCCTTCACCCCGGCTCGCTTTATGGTTAGGGACATGTCTGCTCGTCGGTCCCAGTCTGAAGGTATAGACACTCGGCTTTCATTAAAACTGTTCCCATACGTAATTTGCCCCGACCGAGGATTCAACTCTAGCACCACCTCTCCGTTTCTCCTCCAGCGCACAGACTTGACCGTCTGACCTGCTGTCTTGGAGCGGCATGGGAGGATGGCATCCTGACCCTGGAGCACGACAGCGTTGGAGGGCTGAAAGACGTGCAGCTCATCCAGTTCCTGCGTCTGTCTGTTGTTGCAGTTAAACGCATAATGACCGTGATCGCTGAAATCGGCGCTTCTTAGTATCAGATAACCCCCGCTTTGATTCACCCTGTTGCTGTAAGCCGGTCCCGGCTTCCAGACACCGTCGAGAGACGCGACCAGCTGATCGGTCCGGTCCATCAGGTGGTGGTTCAGCGAACCCGTCCCCTTCTTGCACTCCTCTGTGAGAGCAAACTTAACATCGTCCCCTGCAGCGGCTTGGATCAGTTTTCCCGACACATGGTCGAGAAAAAGAAAAATGTATGTGTATGTGATGTTCATCCTGCCAGTGTGGTCACGAAATGCGTTCTCCACCCACCGACGAGCTGCCGTTATACTAGTTTTAGTGCTCCACCTCCGCCTTTTTTTTCATTACAGGGAGGAGCAGGGGCAGCACGGTGGTTAGCACTGCTGCGTCACAGTTTGAATACCATCTGGAAGTTTTCGATTCCACCTTGGCCCAGACCTCTCTCTCTGTGTATGAAAAACAATGTAACCTGAGATGACAAGCATCACGCTGCTGCCTCTCTAAGCTATTTCTTGGCAAGACGTCTGGCACTGTCTGATCCCAGTCATATTTAGAAACTGAGCACCCGTATCCTGCGACTGCCAGTAGTGATTGCCCTTTTGTTTTTTGTGTTTTCACCTTAGTTGCTATAAGTGGAGTCTGCGACAGAAACGGAAGGAAGTGGAACGTGTAGATTGCGCTTTTCAGTTCCTTCCCTTTTCCGCAAGTGAGCAGCCACAGCGGGTACCTCTACATATTTGATTTGCAGATTTTTGGCACCAGGTGTCCTTCGTGAAGCACCCATGACGGGATTTGTTTCTCCTCCTGGGATTAAACCAGACGGTTTTTGCTTGTTAGGCGAATGTGCAAACCGCACTACGACACATGATGCAGGCATTTGCATTCTCATATGCAGTTTCATTGGAAACACCTCGAAAAGTAAGAGGCTGTAGTGAAGGTGTGAAAATGGCTTAACATTTATAGAGGTTAGCTGCCAACATGAGTTTATCAGTATCACATCAGCTTCATCCTATGTCTGACCCATCTATTTTCAGCCACTTACCCAGGTGTGGGTCACAAGGGCAGCAGTCTACCAGAGAGGCCCAGACCTCTTCCTGATCAGTGGGTTAGATTGGTCGATGCCTACTTTTCCTTCCTTTTTCCTGTTTTTTTGTTTTTGTTTTGTTTTGTTTTGTTTTTTTACCTCTGGGCCTAAAGAGGCTGGGGGGGGGCGGCAACTTTCAACTTTGTGGGTGCGATAGCTTCATAATGATGTGTCCTCTACTAAAAGCCATGGACAACCTAATCCTTACCATATTAATGTCAGTCACAGAAAGTGAAAGTATTCTCAGTAATTTACATTTATTATGATTTTAGCATTGCTTATTCCTGGTTTGCAAGCCACTGAGGCTCATGTGCACCTCAATAAGATCTACTGAGACCTAGTAATTATGTACTCTTAAACTTTAAAGTTAAAGTTAAAGAGTTTTTATTTGTCATTTCAACCATATACACAGTACACAGTGAAAAGAAACAACGTTTCTCCAGGACCAAGGTGCTACATAGAACAATACACACAACAGTAAACAGTAAACATTAAAGTGCTCTTATGCGAACATGTGCAAGGGCGCCAGACAGTACACAATAAATACGAACAATACAAACGTGAAACTGTAGACAATAATTACGGGTGTGGCGGGGGGGTTGGGGGGGACAAACACTCTAGAGTGTTTTTGTCATTGAAAGTGTGTGTGTGTGTGTGTGTCCAGTTCAGACTAGATTGTTGAGAAGTCTGATAGCTTGTGGGAAAAAGCTGTTGCAGGTTCTGGATGTTCTGGTCCGAATGCTTCGATACCTTTTCCCAGATGGCAGAAGTTGGAAGTGTGTGTGTGAGGGGTGTGTGTGATCACCCACAATGCTGAGTGCTTTGCGAGTGCAGCGTGTAGTGTGAATGTCCGTTATGGAAGGAAGAACCACACCAATAATCTTCTCAGCTGTTCTCACTATCCGCTGAAGGGACTTGCGATCAGCCACAGTGCAGTTCCCAAACCAGACAGTGATGCAGCTGCTCAGGATGCTCCCGATGGTTCCTCTGTAGAACATAGTGAGGATTGGAGATGGAAGATGTGCCTTCCTCAGTCTCCTTAGAAAGTAGAGACGCTGCTGGGCTTTCTTTGTGATGGAACTGGTGTTGTAGGACCAGGTGAGATCATCTGCCAGGTGAACACCGAGGAACTTGGTGCTCTTGACGATCTCCACGGTAGAGCCATCAATGGTCAGCAGTGAGTGATCACCTCTCGTCCTTCTAAAGTCCACAACCATCTCTTGTGCTTCAGGGGCATTGCACTGGCAGCCACCAGTATTTTTATGCTTTGTGCATAACTGTACTTGGCACACTTTCATAATCACTCAACTATTCATGCATATCTGATAACCATCCGGCAACAGCCCCTCCCCTCTCTGTAGTCTGCCAGCACGCTGCCAGTGGAGAGCTGTGCTCAGCCCATAAGCCAGTCTGTGTTTCTGTTACCGTTTGTCTTGCAGCCATAGATATTACACATTCCCCAGCTGTAGTTATTCATTTATGCGTTCTTCTTTTTTTCCTGCACCTCCACTGTTCAGACTGTGAAGTAACAAGGATGCAGTGACACTGAGTGCTCAGAGATGAGTTTGTGTGTGTTAGTGTTGGGGCATGCAGTGAAATTGGTCCAAAAATTTATCCTGTCAGACCAGCCTGCATACTGAGGCCCAGTTTCCCATACGGGGATTATATCTAATCCTGGACTAAATATTTTTTCCTATTGTGGTCTGCATTGACTTTTTCCTTTTAGTCTAGGACTGTGCTTAATCCATGAATGGGAAACGCCTAAGTCTGGCTGCTTGTTCTGCTTATTTAGTGTCAGGTTTCACTGTGATGTTCCTCACAAACACCGCAGCCTCAGTTTAATTGCTCAGCAGATTTCCTCAGCACCTTTTTCACAGCAAACATTTTGACATCACAAAACAGAAAAAAGTTGAGTTCATGATTATTTTACTCATCAGTGAGGGGTTGCTCCATTTTCCCCATTTCCTTACTATCAGGTGCTTCCTTTTAAGGTAAAAATAAATAAATAAATAAGTCTATGCGTTCATCAGGATTTTTAATATGTGCTTCCAGTAAAGGATTAGTCAAAAGCAAAACTGTGTTTATTGTTCTGTGCTTCCTTTTGTTTTGTTTCAGCAGCAGGTGTAAAACCACACTGACTCACTTGTGAACAAGTGCTGTGTGATTTACGGTAAAGATTTCATCCTGTACCGTGTGTGGACTACTCTTACAAAGTAGTCATAACAGTAAAGTAGCTTGTGTCACATTTGGCTGTGGTTCAGGCGGCAGAGCGTTTGGTCTCCGGCTCCTCCAGTCCACATGTTGATGTGCCCTTGAGCAAGACACTGAACCCCAGACTGTCCCGCTGCCTCCTTTGATGTGAGTGTTCAATAAATTAAGTACATGAAGTGAATAGAATAAAAAGCGTTATATGACTGTGAATGGCTTTTGTTATAAGAGGGCTGTATAAATATTAGGCCATCATCCATTTGCCAGCATATATGTTGTATAAATTTGCAATAAGGAAACAAACCTCAGAGCAGCAGCAGCAGCAGCACAGGCCAGCTCTTAGTTCTGTTATAATAGCTGTCAGTGACACTCAGCTGTGGTGCATGTATGCAGGCAGCTATATTTAGTGGGAATTATGGTTCAGCAGTGCAGGCCAGGACGGACCGTCTGCCTGTCGATTGTCTTATTCCTGGTGAACTCCGCTGTTGCTCCCTTCCCTGTTCCTGCCCACTTGTTAACCAGTCAGCATTTCTCAGATGCAGAGGTCATCCGGGTTCAGTGTTGGGATTTTGGAGGACTGTCCAGGAGCATGTCTGTGGAAAGGGAAAACCCTCTCTCATCTCTACAGTAAATTATTGTTAGCCGTCATGACCGTTTTCCTTCTTGGGGCACCTCGTGGACAGATTGTTTCAAAAACATCCGACATCTCTTAAGATCTTTGCTGTCTGCTGCTGACTCGTCTCGTCTCGTATGTTCACTAAAATAGTAATCCCCTTGTGATTAGGAGCGGAAAACTAGAATTAAAATTAATGAAAATATAAATTAAAACATCACAACAGTGCATACAGTGCAGTGCAAAGGTCATGAGCCGCCCCTCGTTGCTTTGTTTTGATTGAATGATGGGAAATAGGTGCAGTGATTGTACAATTCTAACAAGCTGGAAAGTAAATATTTGTTGTGACCAACTTCATTCTTCAGCACAGTCTGAACTCTCTGAGGCAGCTGTCTGCAATTTCTTTAAGTAGACTCCAGGAATTGTTCTCCAGGCTTCTTGAAGGACGTTCAAGCTCTTCTTTGGATCTTGGCTGCTGATCCCACACTGCTCCAATAATGTTTATCTCCAGGCTCCGAGGAGGCCAATCCATGACTGATAGTGTTCCATTATATGTTTCTCTATCCAGGCATGCTTTTACTGTATTGGCAGTGAGTTTGAGACGTTTCTGCACTCATAATTCCATCCATTTTTACAAGATCTCCAACACAACTGACTGATATGCAGCCCCCAAACCACGACAGAGCCTCCACCATGTTTCATAGAAGGCTGTAAACACTCACTGTTGTAGCTCCCTCCTAACCTCCTCCATACATACAGATGGCAATTATTTAAACAAAAATTCCTAATTTGGATTAATCATTCCATAAAACCCTTTAAGTGACTGTTTTGAATGATTCATAATTCATTATTAAGTGGCTTAAAAAAAATTCCCAGTATCAGAGGTAACCTGCACATCTGCTTTTGTATGAGGAAGTAAGTTTGTTTATTTTCACCTTTCATACACTACACCTTATATTGGCAACAGTAACAGATGAAAATTTCAAATGTGGATCCAGAGTTCAGCTCACTTGTGTAGTTTCCCCAGCCTTTTCTCCCTGCCTCCCTTCCTTTTTTTTGTGCCAACAGCGCCCTCTTTTGGACAAAACCCGTACACGCTTCACATCGTCTTACACATCATTCGTCTTATGTTCACCTTTGGGAAGTAAAGGAGTTTGGGAATGTGTGGCAGGGGATCAAAGCCTTTGGGAGATATGCTTATCTTATTTGCCTCAAACAGTTGCCTCACGTGAATATAAAAAAAGATGAAAACTGTTTGGGAAATAAACTGAAGTTTATTTTATAACCGAATTTGGACCTTGTGTTTTGGAGAGTTGAACTTATGAGGAAAAAATAGAACCAGAGTAGAGCAGGTATGGTTAGAAAGCAGATTTAAAGGTGTGTAAATATGATCAGAAAATTTGTCCGTAGGAATTTGTCATAAAATAGAGCAACGCGGGAGAGAGATCGGGGAAGACACGCATCATGTAACCACATCCACAGCCTCGCCATATACACGGTTACCTGCGCATCCGCTGAGCCACCCTGGCGCCTGAAAATTGGAACACAGGAAGTGCTTTTGGACATTTTTTGTTTTAATATGACAGTATGAATGTTTGCAGCCATACAAGCACAAATGTGAGAGATTATCAGGAAGGTCATATTGAAGCCAATGCTATACATTTCCTGGTTAATACGACAAAAACAGTATTAAGCCAAAGTTTACACACAGTCTCAGTTTCACAGAATCTCAAACATCAGTAAGCAGCTGGAATCACCCCTTTCATGACTCCTGAGTTAAATATTGATGAATGAAGAAAAAAAACGCCTGAAGGAAAAAAGCAGGCCCACCTGAAAAGGTGAAAAATTATTTGAAATATTGCTGCTAAATTACTGGCTTTCTTCTTAGCTTCAAAGTAAACTTTGCTTCTTTATTTTGTTTCTTCAGTAGTTCTTTTATATATTTTTTCCATTAACTATTTCTACTTTTGTAAGCTACTTTATTCAGTTTGGGGGGAAATCATATTGCTTGATTAGTGGAGAAGAGGCAGAGGCACATTCAGCTCTCACAGTATGTATATGCTGAGGTGTGGCAAAGACATACAGTACATGTTGGGAGAATTCAAACAGCTAAAGTCACTTGATTTAAAACCATTTTAGTTAACCAATGAATGTCCTATCAGTGAAAGGTGTCCCATAATGCACTGTTTCTTTTTTTATGCAACCTTTCTGCTCTGTTTAAACCCCACTCTGTATTTAATCATTATTATTAATCTCTGCCTCTCTTCCACAGCATGTCTTTTGTCCTGTCTCTCTCCCCTCAGCCCCAACCAGTCGCAGCAGATGACTGCCCCCACCCCCCACCCCCCCGAGCCTGATTCTGCTGGAGGTGACACACACACATACACACACACACACACACACTAGAGGAATAGAGGAAAATCACATTGCTTGATTACTGGAGAAGATGCACTCTGGAAGAAACGTGAACGCAACAAAGACACGATCAAAGATTCAAATCTGTTATTTATTGGCAGAAAAGCTGAGCTTTCCCCTTAAACCATTTAAGCCATGAGGGATGGCACTGCAGCTACAGGAATGAGCAGTATGCCAACAAAACAAAAACATGAACAATGTGTCACAGCAAGATGTGTAGAAAGCGAGTGTGTGCAGAAAATGCATGGTAAGCCACACCTAGACACAGGCTCACACACACACACACAGAGCCTTGGCAGAATTCATGGGCACCATCGAGAGAGGTATATGGTCCTACTTTCTGTCAAATGCGTGTCAAGATCAAGAAAAATTGCTCAGGCTCACTGACCAGTGTGTTTTTGGTTAGATTTGTTCTCTGTCCAAACTTACCCCAAAGGCTATTCAGACATAGTTTAGCGACCTGTCTCTTAGCTTGGTTAAAGTGTATTTTTTCAGGGTCCAAGTTAATCCCCTGATTGATCAGATAATCTGAAATGTAACTTTTCTTACTTTCTTCATCAACAGCATCAGCAGGGTACCCTGAAGCCTCCTGTTTATCCTTTAAAAAAGTTTTTACATAATCACTAAATAATGTATTACTTTTTCTTTCAAAGTGCCAAACTTCTGTGATTTTAATGATTTGATAACCCTTATCAATAGCAGTATTGAATTCAGGAGTAGCCCATACACCTGTCAGAGCTCGGGCCTCATTGCTGTGGTTACAGGCTGAATCTTGGTTGTTCTCCTCAGCACAAGTTCTACAGAGCGTGAATATTAACTTACCTGCCTTGGTTCTGAAAGGCAGGACAGGGAACAGCAGCCCTCTAGGGGGCTGTACTACAGCTCTTATGAGACCAAAATAGTTTTTTGGGTCCTGAAAGTCTCTGAAAATAATTTTAGGATGCCCTAGGGGATAATACTTAGTGGAATTAACAAAAGGATAGAGTGAGGTAAAGTCCACATAGTGGATCTTCTCATTTTCCTGAGCTGTACATCTCAACCTTACAGCACAGGTACGACCTCCAAACAAGGCCTCCCTGGGCTGTAGAGGTTCTGGTGGGTTATAAGCTTTTATAAATGCAATAACATCTTGATCATACTGTTTTAAATATTTCCATTTGTGCTCCCATATAACATTCAATTCAAAACCACTGTTTCTTAGTCGCTGTAATTTGGTAAGTGTGGAGATATAAACATCTCCAAATGACTTTCCTAATAAAGGGTGTTTTTCATGATGACTGGGATAGCACATGATACATCCATGCCAGAAACAACCTAGAAACTCAAACACCTGTTTGCCCCCATGATCAGAATAGCCATCAACATAAAAATTTTCAATTTGTCTCTCACCCTTATTAAGAGCATGTTGGATAAAAATCCCTCTAGTTTGGGCCTCATATTCTAACCACTGGATTGATGCTGAAGAAAAAGATTTAAACTGTCTTTCTGTAAACTTCAGCGGTTGATATAGCTAAAGTGTTTGGGCTCATAAAATGTGTCTGAAAAGTTTTCATACATGCTGAAGCAATGGTGGCACATGTAAAAGGGTTAATTCCTGCTACTTCAATGAAACCTTTCCTAAAAATGGAGCAGCCTAAAGCTAATATGTCTACATCGTTCTGACAATACATTATTGCCTCTTTCATAAAATCAAATTCCTTATCCTTTTTAGTGTTGTACCACTTGTAAAAGTTTCTCTGCCCCTCTGTTGTCATATGTTCTAAGCCATATGCTGATGCTGGTGGATAAGGCCCGAGGTATGATAGATTTTCCATAGAACTGAAGTTGTGGGGAAAATAACCCTTCACTTTGTCAACAAAGCCTAAGGCTTTTGGTAATGAGGATAAGGGCATTGGGAGAAAGCAGCATGAATCAATATATTTTTGATTGAAGTCAGGATCAGTGAAACTGATAACTTTAGAACCTTGCATTATTATATTTGGTTTAAGACCCTGTTGAACCATTACCTCCAATATTAAATATGAATCGAAACCTTTTGAGTTATGGGCAATAAAAACACTATCCTTAAAATAAAGTCTTCTAAAATGTCTTAAAAAAGCTTGAACACATTGGTCACCTTTAGCATACCAATTCTCACCCTGATGTGTTTTTGTGCACACAAGAAATGGCTTATGTTTACCTGATTGATCTACAAATGTCTCAAAATCATAGTAGATTAATTTCTCACTGTCCTTTTTGTCTCTTTCCAACTTTTGAATGTAACACTGATGTCTATCACCCTCAGAGATCTCAACACTACAAATAACACATTTGACATCATTACATTTATGCTGGGTACCTTTTTTGGTTACATAAAAAACATATCCACACTGTTGGCATTTTTTATAAATTTGACAGTTACTAACAAGTCTGTTCCCTATCTGTTTTGGTGTTTTATGATAGATGTAACACTCTTTGGACCTACAGAATCTATTACACTCAGAACATGTTTCCGGAAAAAATATTTGTTTACAAGCAGGATTCAAACATACAGGACAGTGACCTGCACACTGATGGGATACAGGATTATTAAATCCTGTATAACAGAAATTACATGCATGTTTGGTGCCTAGAAAAGCTTTTAAATTTTTAATTGCATAATAATGATTTTGGAACAGGAACAGAAATAAAACTTTCTCCTTTTTGGGAGACTGTGTATCAAACTTCATCAGATCACGATCATATTCATGTCTGTAAAAAATGATAATCTTACAATCCAGAGCTGTTTCAAATTTATGAACATCATTAAAACTTACAGGCTTGTCTTCAGATAATTCAGCTTTTGCCTGAATTTCTCGACCTAATTCCTCTGCCTGAGAATCATTTAATTCAGGGTTCAGAAGATGAGCTAAATTGATTGCAAAACACAGATGATTGTTATTACCTACAACATATAAAAAGCGTCTTTTTTTAGCTATGATTTCATTATTGAGGGTTTTCTTTAAAGACCTCTTACCACTACCTTGTGGTGGTCTAACAATTTGTGCTGTTAGTGTTAAAGATGAATCTGAAAACACAGTCCAATTGGACTGTACAGCTCGTAGTAAGAGATTTTCAAAATCAGATAAATTAATATCATCATTGTTTTGAACTCTGACAACTGAAGACACATTATGGTGCAGATCTCTACCCTGAAGTTCTAATTGCACTAAATCACCATGCTGAACATGGTTCAGAAGCCTAGTTATCATCTGATGTGCAGAATTCATTACATCATGATAATATGAGGCATAGTCTGGAACATCTTCAGGCATAGGGAAATTTAAAATCTGTCTAATTTCAATGTTATTGAATTTACCTGTTTTTCATTGGCTGTGATGTTATCTTCACCCCTGAGGTACTGAAGACTTACAGTGACAGTTGGTTTTGCATATCGCATACAAACAGATTGGGTGGGGCGCAAAGAAAATCGCGGGCTCAGTTACTTAATGATTTTTCTTTGAAAAAACTTTAATACTAACAATACAGTTTTTACATATTTATTTACACACCTTTAAATCTGCTTTCTAACCATACCTGCTCTACTCTGGTTCTATTTTTTCCTCATAAGTTCAACTCTCCAAAACACAAGGTCCAAATTCGGTTATAAAATAAACTTCAGTTTATTTCCCAAACAGTTTTCATCTTTTTTTATATTCACGTGAGGCAACTGTTTGAGGCAAATAAGATAAGCATATCTCCCAAAGGCTTTGATCCCCTGCCACACATTCCCAAACTCCTTTACTTCCCAAAGGTGAACATAAAAGGAATGATGTGTAAGACATTAATATTTATTACTACCGCTCAGAGTGAAACATTTACAGCTGTAACCAGAATTCATTATTTTCAGCTCCATTACCACCAGTTTTGTTACAGGGCAGCAGCGTCTCCTAATGTTTCTGCAGGCAGGAGGTCAGTCCGTCAATCATTAGGACACAATCAATTTAACAACACTCAGACGGTTTGGCTTCATATTAATGTCTACATTTTCTAAATTTACCACTGGCTGGTTCTCTGTGTTCTTCCACTTAAAAACCTAATGCCAGAAATGTCACTACTGTTACGGGTTTTGTCCAAAAGAGGGCGCTGTTGACAAAAAAGGGAAGGGAGGCAGGGAGAAAAGGCTGGGGTAACTACACAAGTGAGCTGAACTCTGGATCCACATTTGAAATTTTCATCTGTTACTGTTGCCAATATAAGGTGCAGTGTATGAAAAGTGAAAATAAACAAACAAACTTACTTCCTCATACAAAAGCAGATGTGCAGGTTACCTCTAATACTGGGATTTTTTTTAAGACACTTAATAATGAATTATGAATCATTCAAAACAGTCACTTAAAGGGTTTTATGGAATGATTAATCCAAATTAGGAATTTTTGTTTAAATAATTGCCATCTGTATGTATGGAGGAGGTTAGGAGGGAGCTACAACAGTGAGTGTTTACAGCCTTCTATGAAACATGGTGGAGGCTCTGTCGTGGTTTGGGGGCTGCATATCAGTCAGTTGTTTGAGATCTTGTAAAAATGGATGGAATTATGAGTGCAGAAAAGTCCCAAACTCACTGCCAATGCAGTAAAAGCATGCCTGGATAGAGAAACATGTAATGGAACACTATCAGTCATGGATTGGCCTCCTCGGAGCCTGGAGATAAACATTATTGGAGCAGTGTGGGATCAGCAGCCAAGATCCAAAGAAGAGCTTGAACGTCCTTCAAGAAGCCTGGAGAACGATTCCTGGAGTCTACTTAAAGAAATTGCAGACAGCTGCCTCAGAGAGTTCAGACTGTGCTGAAGAATGAAGTTGGTCACAACAAATATTTACTTTCCAGCTTGTTAGAATTGTACAATCACTGCACCTATTTCCCATCATTCAATCAAAACAAAGCAACGAGGGGCGGCTCATGACCTTTGCACTGCACTGTATACACTGTTGTGATGTTTTAATTTATATTTTCATTCATTTTAATTTCCTAATCACAAGGGGATTACTATTTTAGTGAACATACGAGACGAGACGAGTCAGCAGCAGACAGCAAAGATCTTAAGAGATGTCGGATGTTTTTGAAACAATCTGTCCACGAGGTCCCCCAAGAAGGAAAAAGGTCATGACGGCTAACAATAATTTACTGTAGAGATGAGAGAGGGTTTTCCCTTTCCACAGACATGCTCCTGGACAGTCCTCCAAAATCCCAACACTGAACCCGGATGACCTCTGCATCTGAGGAATGCTGACTGGTTAACAAGTGGGCAGGAACAGGGAAGGGAGCAACAGCGGAGTTCACCAGGAATGAGACAATCGACAGGCAGACGGTCCATCCTGGCCTGCACTGCTGAACCATAATTCCCACTAAATATAGCTGCCTGCATACATGCACCACAGCTGAGTGTCACTGACAGCTATTATAACAGAACTAAGAGCTGGCCTGTGCTGCTGCTGCTGCTGCTCTGAGGTTTGTTTCCTTATTGCAAATTTATACAACATATATGCTGGCAAATGGATGATGGCCTAATATTTATACAGCCCTCTTATAACAAAAGCCATTCACAGTCATACAGTGGTGTGAAAAAGTGTTTGCCCCCTTCCTCATTTCCTGTTTTTTTGCATGTTTGTCACACTTAAGTGTTTCGGAACATCAAACCAATTTAAACAATAGTCAAGGACAACACAAGTAAACACAAAATGCAATTTGTAAATGAAGGAGTTTATTATTAAAGGTGAAAAAAAATCCAAACCATCATGGCCCTGTGTGAAAAAGTGATTGCCCCCCTTGTTAAAACATACTATAACTGTGGTTTTTCACACCTGAGTTCAATTTCTCTAGCCACACCCAGGCCTGATTATTGCCACACCTGTTCTCAATCAAGACATCACTTAAATAGGAGCTGCCTGACACAGTAAGGTCCACCAGAAGATCCTTAAAAGCTACACATCATGCCGAGATCCAAAGAAATTCAGGAACAATTGAGAAAGAAAGTAATTGAGATATATCAGTCTGGAAAGGGTTATAAAGCCATTTCCAAAGCTTTGGGAATCCAGCGAACCACAGTGAGAGCCATTATCCACAAATGGCGAAGACATGGAACAGTGGTGAACCTTCCCAGAAGTGGCCGGCCGCCCAAAATTACCCCAAGAGCGCAGCGACGACTCATCCAAGAGGTCACAAAAGACCCCACAACAACGTCCAAAGAACTGCAGGCCTCACTTGCCTCAGTTAAGGTCAGCGTTCATGCCTCCACCATCAGAAAAAGACTGGGCAAAAATGGCCTGCATGGCAGAGTTCCAAGGAGAAAACCACTGCTGAGCAAAAAGAACATTAAAGCTCGTCTCAATTTTTCCAAAACACATCTTGATGATCCCCAAGACTTTTGGGAAAACATTCTGTGGACCGATGAGACAAAAGTGGAACTCTTTGGAAGGTGTGTGTGTCCCATTACATCTGGCGTAAAAGGAACACTGCATTTCAGAAAAAGAACATTATACCAACAGTAAAATATGGTGGTGGTAGTGTGATGGTCTGGGGCTGTTTTGCTGCGTCAGGACCTGGAAGACTTGCTGTGATAAATGGAACTATGAATTCTGCTGTCTACCAAGAGATCCTGAAGGAGAATGTCCGACCATCTGTTCGTGTACTCGAGCTGAAACGAACTTGGGTTCTGCAGCAGGACAATGATCCTAAACACACCAGCAAGTCCACCACTGAATGGCTGAAGAAAAACAAAATGAAGACTTTGGAGTGGCCTAGCCAAAGTCCTGACCTGAATCCTATTGAGATGTTGTGGTATGACCTTAAAAAGGCCGTTCATGCTCGAAAACCCTCTAATGTAACTGAATTAGGACAATTCTGCAAAGATGAGTGGGCCAAAATTCCTCCAGAACGCTGTAAAAGCATCATTGCAAGTTATCGCAAACGCTTGGTTGCAGTTGTTGCTGCTAAGGGTGGCCCAACCAGTTATTAGGTTTAGGGGGCAATCACTTTTTCACACCACTGTATAACGCTTTTTATTCAATTCACTTCATGCACTTAATTTATTGAACACTCACATCAAAGGAGGCAGCGGGACAGTCTGGGGTTCAGTGTCTTGCTCAAGGGCACATCAACATGTGGACTGGAGGAGCCGGAAAGCTGCAAAACTGGCAGCGTGCTGGCAGACTACAGAGAGGGGAGGGGCTGTTGCCGGATGGTTATCAGATATGCATGAATAGTTGAGTGATTATGAAAGTGTGCCAAATACTGGTGTATTCACCCAGTTCCAGGTATTGTTTTTAAAAAAATTGATTGATCACCTAATCAGCATCAGAAAAGCTCACATGTGCAGCTCTCTGATTTTCACGCTGTACCTGCAACACAGACAGTGGAATGGTTCCAGAAATGGGAGACTTTTTGCTGATATTTGGTAAGTAAAGTAAGTCAGCTTTGGGCTTTGATGGTTTTGAAGTGTCAGTCAGCAATGCATTTAAATTTTAATGATCTTGATGTTTTTCCTAACACCTTAGCGTTAATATTAATATTATTAATATATTATTAATATTTATTTATTAACAAATAAATAAATATTTATTTATTAATCAATTTATTTATTAAATTTACTAATATATTAATAAGTAAATCAATCAAGGTGATTTTAGTTCCCTATTGATGTACTGAATTGATATTATCGTCATTATTATCAAAATAAATACAGTTTAAGGCTGAATATTCATATTTAATCACTTGTAAATGTCACAGCTGGTGCAGGCAAGGCAGGGAGGACCCCAGAGCAGGACGCAGGCAAGAGCGGACGTGTGCTTAACACTCTTTATTAACCGGCTGGGCAGGGCCAGCTACACAAACCAAACTAAACTCGAAAATACTCAAAATACTCGAATACTCCACAAACAGAACACACAGCTGGCATCACACAGATGAACAGACGAGGACCCGAACAAAGAACAAAGGAAAACCAAGGGCTTAAATACACACGAGGAACTGACAAGGGAATAGAACACGCAGACTTGACACAAGACAAGGACGCAGACCTACAGTGGTGTGAAAAAGTGTTTGCCCCCTTCCTCATTTCCTGTTTTTTTGCATGTTTGTCACACTTAAGTGTTTCGGAACATCAAACCAATTTAAACAATAGTCAAGGACAACACAAGTAAACACAAAATGCAATTTGTAAATGAAGGTGTTTATTATTAAAGGTGAAAAAAAATCCAAATCATCATGGCCCTGTGTTATTCATATTAGTAGCTCATTTATTCTCTATAGAAATGTATGATCTGGCTATAACAATGCTTCATCACTTGTTTGATACCTAATTCATGGATTAAATCAGTGCCTTTACATTGTCTCCTCAATGCCAGTTTTGTCAGATATTGTGTGTGTGTGTGTGTGTCTGTGCGTGTGTGTTTGACACCTACAGACACAACCACTTAAAATTGCCTCTCCCAGCCGGCTGACAGCCAATTAGGAGAGTAATGGAAAGAGTAATGGGAGTCCCTCCTCCTTCTCTGGGGGTGTATCTACTCCCCACTATAAACATGCCCCTTTGAGTCAATTCCAGAGTGTCACCAAGAGATGGCGCTTTCTTCACTAAAACTTTGACTTCTATGATTTCAAATGTTTTGATAGGTTTTATGTTTAAATATTTTCTCCTGCTGAAATATAAAAGACATTTTGCACTGCAAACCACCAAAACTATTGCTAGTAAACATTCCTTTTGTTCATCCTCTTCTATTTAATAAAATAAAAATATATTTACACACAAAGTTCCACATACTACAGATCCAAAAGTAGGTATGAGGGAGATACTGGGAGAACCTAAGTCTTATTTATGGTTTGCTTGGATGTCCTCACCCTAAATGTTTTGAACAGAGCTCCACGTGTTTCTGCCATATTTCTATTTAAAGCAGAGTATACACACACACACACACACAAAGACATGCAGTGTTGTTGCACGATCTCACTGCTCTCTGTCGTCATTAAAATGCGCAGAACAGAGAACCCAGCAGTAATTAATTTACGTTTGAATTTCAGATTCAAATAATCATTTTATGCTTTCATGTTCAGCAATAATCATGGAGTGAAAGTAGCTTGTTCGGTGTGCACATCCTCTACTTTACTGGCTGCAAGCAAATAACTATATCAGTGTTTTACAGAAAGGTTCAACATTATGATTCTGTTAGAAGTAGCTTTATACCTCCGAATATGTCGAACACGACACAGCATACCTCAAAAATGCTGCGGACTTGCCGCAACAAATACCATAATACCCCTATATGGATGTGAAGTGCAGTTTCTGAGCTTTCAGGAACCATTATGAACGGTCACGAAGTTACGGTAAACAGCGCTGATACACTATGTCTTAACCAACTGTTCGCCGCTAGTAAGGGCAAGTAGTGCTTGTTTGGCTGGACCTGGGTCTGGGCATTGTGTCTTGCCTCCTGGCCGCTCCTCGCTGGTCGCCGCTTCCCCCAACCCCCCCGGGGTGTGGGTGCCTTGGGGTTGCAGGGTGGGGCTGGATGTTCTGACGTGGGAGTTGACCTGCTCCCCTGGGGGTTGTGGCGCGGGGCTGCGTTGGCTTCTTTAGCGTGGGGGGGGGGGCTCTGTGGGGGTCAGGTGGTCCTCTGGTGCCCGGTGCTCTGGAGCCCTGCCATCGGCCTGTATGGGGGGCTTGCTGCCGGAGGGGGGGCTGGCTTCTCATCGCCTCGGGTTCCCTGGGGCCCTTGCTCCTCGGCTGGAGGGGGCTCCGTCTAAGGCCTCCCTCTCCCGTCTGCTGGCGTGGGGGTGCGGTTGTCTTTGGAATGAGTGGCGGCGGGTGTTCATAGGTCGTAGTGGGCTGCTGGTGTCCTGGGCTTCCTGGGGCTTTCGTGCCCGCCTCTAGCTTCTGGTGGGCGGAGCTATGTTATTCTGCCCTCATTGGTAAGTACATTTCATGACAGAAAATGCTCTTGTAATCACAACACAAAATGGTTGGTTTGTGTAACCATGCTTCTGCTTCTTTTCTTTTCTTTTTTAAATTTAATTTAACTTTATTTATTTTTTGTATTGCCCACACAATCTTAACTTTGCAAATTTTGACAGCATCTCTCATGTTTTATAAAGTGATGAGTTATTTGGTTTACTCACTGGTGCTTTTTTTTTTCTTTCTTCTTCTTCTCTTTTCCCCTCTTTCTTTCTCCCTTTTCTTTCCTAAGCCTGTCAGGTCTGATTTTGTAGATGTTAAATCGAACTCAGTGTCACAATATGTTAAAATTAACACCAAAAAAATAAAGGAGACACACTAACAAGAGGAGCCTATAGAGAACATATAAAGCTCATCTTGAATAGTAAATATGCTTGGCATAATAATGCATTCAGATCACTGTTCTGTTTGCAAGATCTGCCGGACATGACAGGCTTAAAAAAACAAAAACAAGTAAGGGCAAGTAACCAGGGCTTTTGCGGCAATCACCTGGCGTTAAAGGGTTAAAGAACCGCTGAGATTTAAAATGTATAAATATACAGTGTGGCGAGCTGTGAATGAATACGCTTCCATAATCACTGCTCCTTCTGTTGGCTGCATAAGCCATTACCACCAGTTTTCCTAAATGCTGCATCACGTGTCAGACTCATGGCCCGTGGGCCACATCTGGCCCGCATTATAATGCATATACGGCCCGTGAGATGATTTCATATAGCTATTATTAATGGCCCATGAGTTAATGGACTTATACTGCAAATCTCACAATGCACTGCAACAGCTGCTAGTGTTGTAGTACTTGAGACCGGTCTTGTGTTTTATTGGATACAAAGCGTATTGATTCGAATCCAGAAAAGACTGCGCTCCTCTGGCTTTTCCCAGGAGCACATCCACAGTCTCTGCCCTGCTATTATTGCTGCTTGCACCTGTATCATTTAACTGCAATTTTCAATCTACCACAGGGCACGAACAGTTTCATTCACAATGTGCATGTTTGATCTCGCTGCGGTCGTGCCTGCGCTTGGTTTCATGGGCTACAGAAATTTAAATGCCAACCGTCATGAATGCAAGGAGAAGTAAGAGGAAAAATGAAGACTGAATAAAAATTTCAGGCTTCCAATTCAACAAAAAAAGCCCAGCAGGAAAGCCAAATAACAACCTTCATGTATTTTGATACACAAACTGAAAATTTAATGCACATTTTAGGGCTGCAACAATTCTTTGAGTAACTCAATTTGATTATTAAAAATCCTCGACACAAATTTGTTGCTTAAATGTTTCATTTCAAATCTGCAGCTCCGGTGTCTCTGTAAGCGGAGCGTTTCACCCACGTTAGCGGCATTAAAGTTCTCTGTTGCTGTGATGGATTTCCATCATTTGGGGAAAAAAAGGCCCTTAACACGAGTGGATCATCGCTGACAAGTTTTTCCAGTCTCCACTACTCTGTGCTGTGAGTGTGTGTGTGCCTGTTGTGCAGAGAATGTCAGCTGTTATTTTTTCTTTACTTCAGCTGTACCAGAACAGATTGCTATAACTACAGTTTGCTAACAGGGGCTGCCATTAGCACTAGCGATTGTTTGGTGCCAGAAGCCCCCCCTTCACCCCCCTTCAGTTCCGAAGGGCTCTGTCAAAATGTTTTTTATGCTTTAGTCCCTGATTAGCGACTAAAAAATAGACCTGCAGTAGAAACTTAATTTGGAGGATGCTTGTGAATAAAAAGCATTACAGCATTGGCACGCAGCCCCCACTTTTCAACAAAAACACAACAGCAGCTGTTTACGTGTAACAAGTGCAAAGAGGCGGAGCCTTTACTGAGACAGTGAGCTCAGGTGGAGTGAAAGGAGACATTTTTCTAGCATCGAAAGCAGCTCTTGTAACGCCTTAAAACCTTTACTGGAAAACAGCTGGAGGTCCTTCATCAATCGCCTGATCAGCAACATGAAAAAAAGAGAACTTTTCCTCCTACATATATAACTGAAAATCCTCTCTGAACCTAACCTAACATGCACCTTGAGAAATCTAACTACACGTCCACAAAGACTGTGCTTACAGCCTAGGCTTCAGAGGTGCTTTCTGGTTACATACATAGGCCCTGTCACTCCATTAAAAAGTGGGAGCGGCATTTAGCAGTTAGCATTAGCTTAATAATTAGCATTAGTGCAGAGGCTTGATTTTTTTTCACAGATTATCTGTCTCATAATGTCGCGACATGGTGACAGTTTTAAGAAATATGTAAAAAACATATTTTTTTAATAAAAGTTACATGCTGTAGCGTTAATCTGTATAAGAGAGCAACTTGTGGCTTTAGTTCTTACTGTTGATGATAGTTTGCCATTTTTTTTAGTTTTACACCTTTAGCTATGTGGTTTTGAAATAGCGCCCATTTTTACAAAGGTTGTTGTTGTTTTAAAAACAACATAACTTTATGTATTGTTTATGGAAGGTAGAGAAAAGTAAAGACTATTGTGATGAACTATGAATAAGTGTTTTACACTCTTTGATAAATGATGGAAGTCACCCAGGAGTATTAAATAATGATGGCTACATTTATTTGAGCTGTGATTGTTTAATATCTAGGTTTTCTTTATGGGAATGTGGATCTTTCAGATCAATTTGAGAAGTGATTTTGATCATGTTTCACATTTTATTGTGTCATGTAGCGTGGGGCACTGGTCTTGGTCTCGACTTGGTCTCGGACCCTAAAAGTCTTGGGTTTGTCTCAGTCTCGAGTTAGGTGGTCTTGACTACAACACAGGCTGCTGTGCAGGCCAAGACCTGTACGCTAACGCCATTGACACACCGATCAGTGATCCACAGATAAAAGCATCAGTCAGCACCGTGACATTTAAGCTAGTCTGACCCCCAAAAATAGCCAACTGAAAAGTGGAAAACAGGGATTTTTCCAAACAGGCAAGGCAAAGGACCTGATCACTGACATTGGAGGTAAACCATCTGTCTCTTTTCCTCGCCTGCAATGTGTGGGGGAAAGAGTGGATTGGTGGGACAGATACAGGAGAAGATGCAGAAGGAGACCTGCACAGGTGAGCTGACAGTACATGGCTGCGTCACACAAATTGTGGTTTTTATGGCAAGTGGAATCATATAAAACATAAATACTGTTACATTCCCCCCTGCTGAATTCCACTTGCGTAAAACAAAAAACAAGACACTGAAAAAACAAAACAAAAAAACGAAACAAAACCCGACCAGTAAACACCAGGCACAAAACACAAAACTGTAAACTGCATTAACAAAAAATTTTTTATGCCAGTTATACCACTACACAATTCACATTTGTCTCACACTGAGAGATCACTCACGAACAATCAGTCACAAACACCCAATTAGAAAACCACTCTCTGCAAGAGTCAGTGTGAGAAGAAGTTGGCCAGACCTCTTGGTCACACATGGGGAAAAAAACATGCCTGTTACACATTTGAAAGACATTGTAACTGTTAAGTATCTCAGTACATGGCAAAGGAACAACAGCAAAAAAAAACAAAAAAACATCAGAGACCACACTGATCCCACAAGCGTAACAATAACAAAAAAACAAAGAAAAAAAAAAACACTTGTCCCACGCACAAGAAAGTGCCTATACACCTACACTTGTCCTCTGGTGCATAAATTCAATAAGTCTCGTAACAGGTTTTAGCAACCTCCCTGCTCTCGACCTGGTACGATTCTTAACTTCCTTAATCCCAGCAGCTGTACCAATGCTGCGCCGAATAGATTCAGGACAGTCTTGGTTTTCTACACCAGAAACAGAGCTGGGAGACATCTCCGCAACAGCCAAACTGTTGGTAGAATCAGCACGACTGTTTCCTCTCATCAGCTGATCTTTCATGAAAGAATCAGGGTGTAATGAGCTAGGAGATGACCCACCAGCCAATGTCTCCGGCAGCATGACATCCACAGGTGGAACAACAGCGACGTCAACTTCCCCTGACTGTTTATCACGGTCCACATCCACCTGGCTGGAGTTTGTGGATGGCAGAGCTGATACCCACACTCTGGTCCGATACTCCACAGAACCATCAGAAACATCAGCAACAACATCTCTCTCACCAAGTCCTATCGAGCCGGACAACGAGGATGTACTGATCTCATCCTGGGAAGTAGTGTCAAGCAAAGGAAGAAAGTTCACTGGCATGATCAGATTCCGATGCACCACTTTCTCCTGACCAGTAGAGGAATGCTGGATTTTAAAGGTGTGGCTCTCTTTGTTGACACCCATCACCACATAGATGACATTTTCCCAGCGGTCAGCAAGTTTCCTCTTGCCACGCTCCCCCTTGTTGGCCAGCAACACACGGTCACCTACTTCCACAGCTGCTCCACGAACCCTCTTGTTATACAAGGCAGTGTGTCTCTGCAGCTGTTTGGATGCCACAGCTTGCGCTATTCCCATGGCCTCCATCAATGCTCTCCGCAGAGACTGAACATAGCGGTCATAGTTGATGACCTCTTGGTCATCTAGAACAGAGCTAAAGACTATGTCCACAGGGAGCCTTGGCACCCTGCCAAACATAAGCAGAAATGGTGCATAGCCCGTTGTTTCATGGACAGTACAGTTGTAAGCAAACGTGAGAGATTTCAAAGCCTCGGGCCATCTGTGCTTCGCTTTAGGGGGCAGTGCACGGATCATATTCCCCAATGTCCTATTCATCCTCTCACAAGAGCCATTGCCCATAGGATGATAAGGAGTTGTGTGTGATTTTTGGACACCTGCCACACTCAACAACTCAGCAATCAAGCTGCTCTCAAAATTGGCCCCTTGGTCAGAGTGAAGCCGTTTGGGGAAACCATAGATGCAGAAATAGTTGTGCCACAGCTGGTGTGCGACTGCCTTAGCAGTTTGGTTGGGACACAAAAAGGCATGTGCCAGTTTCGTAAAATGATCAGTGACAACAAGCACATCCACCGACTTATTGGCAGAATCCTCAGCTGTCCAAAAATCAATACACACCAACTCGAGAGGTTCTGAAGTCCTTATGTTCTCCAACGGTGCCCTGGCTTCCGGTTCAGGTGACTTGCTCACCACACACCGCCTGCAACCTCTCACATACTCAGCCACATCTCTGCTCAGCCCTACCCAGTGAAATCTCTGTTTTGCAAGACACAGTGTTCGCTGTCGCCCTTGATGGCCGACCTCATCATGCACACCCCTCAATACTCTGGAGCGTAGTGATGATGGAACAACATACAGATAAGACTTTTTCCTCGTTACCACGTTTTTGGTAATGCGATACAGGATACCGCCCCTCATTTGTAATTTGTCCCAACCTCTGAGCAGTTTGAGTGCTTCAGCAGGTTCCTTGGCACGCTCTCTCCTTGATGGCCTCCGACCCCTCTCCATATACACGATCACTCTACTGAGAATGGAGTCATTTCGCTGACTCTCTCCCAACAAATCATGTGAGAGCACCTCTGAGTCATTGTGCTCAGGCATCAACACAGTCTGCGGGAAGTGTGGCAGCAAGAAAGCATGGGGACATATCCCAGCAGTCTGCTGGATGTGTGCATCAAAAACAGCAGTCACCTCATGTGATGTTATGGTTCCAGCCTCAGCAACTGCTGAATACTGAGAAGTGATAGGCTGGCCACTTTCTGTAACACAGTCAAGGGGATGGGCAGATCGGTGGAATGCCTCCCGCACTCCATGAGGACACACTGCAGCTGCTTCAGCCAGCAGATCCCGATATGGGACTCTCGTCAACCGATGGGATGTGCTGGGCCGCACAAACGGCTCTCGGCTTAAGGCATCAGCAACCACGTTTTTGGGCCCCGGAATATATTTGATGTCAAACCGGAAGGGTGCCAATTTTGCAATCCATCTCTGCTCACACGCATCCAGTCGTGCCTTGGACAATATATAAGTCAAAGGATTATTGTCCGTCCATACAGTGAACTGATGGCCCCTTAACCAGTGGTGAAACTTATCACACACAGCCCACTTTAAGGCAAAAAACTCCAACCGGTGTGCAGGATACCTTGACTGTGCATAGCTAAGCGATTTACTCGCAAAAGCAATAGGTCTAGCAGTGGACCCACCAATGGGGACCTGGGACAGCACGGCGCCAAGCCCATTACTAGATGCATCTACAGAGAGCAGAAATGGCCCGCTGAAGTCCGGGTGCGCCAGGATAACCTGGTCCATCAAGGCCTGCTTCAGTAAAAGGAAAGCCTGCCTGCATTCATCTGTCCAATCGTCAGCACTCAGCTTCTTGCGAACCTGACGACGTTTCCTTCCCACTCCACGGGGGCTCCTGTCGCCTGCTGTCAGTCTAAACAGTGGCCTGGCAATGGAGGAACAGTTCTCGATAAATTGCTGATAGAACACCACCATACCAAGAAAAGACCGAATTCTGCGCTGTGAGGGAACACTAGTGCCTGGCTCCATAAGGTCTGCTTCTGCCAAAGAAGTGATGGCTATAACCTTATCAGGGTCAGACATTATCCCATCAGCACTCACAACATGTCCCAGAAACTTCACTGAGCGTTGTAAGAAGTGACACTTCTTGGGAGCAAGCTTAAGGCTGTGAGTCCTAAGCCGCTGAAAAACCATCTCCAATCTTTCCAACGCTAGATCTTCTGTAGGAGCAAACACCAGAACATCATCTAGGTAGCACAGAAGACCAAGGAAGTTCTGGTCACCGAAGATACTCAGCATCATCCTCATGAAAGTTGCAGGGCTATTGCACAGCCCTTGAGGCATGCGATTATATTCATATAATCCAAACGGTGATGTAAAAGCTGTGTACTTCTTGTCTGCCTCATGCACTTCCACATTATAGTACCCAGAAGTCAGGTCCATAGTGGAGAAAAAGGCATTGCCACCCAAAGCCGACAAGGCATCAGCAGGATGAGGAAGAGGATGGGCGTCCTTGATGGTTCGAGCATTGAGCCAGTGGAAATCATTACAGATTCTTATGTCACCTG